>VWPU01025315.1:0-10115 GCA_013398955.1 Callaeas wilsoni | reverse complement strand
CCCGCCCGCCGGCCTCAGCCCGGCCGCGCCTGCCCCACCGGCAGGCCACCGCTCAGCAGCCTGTTAAGTGGAAGGGCGCTGCTGGTCCTGTAAACACGGGCTGGCTATGAGTGTGAGGGTCCGTGCTCAGGGAACCGTAGCGTTCCATAGCTGTTTGGGAAACTTTCTCCTGGTGTGTATGTTACGCTGTACAGCATTGCAGAAACTTACACGGGCTGCTAACATGGGGATAAAAAGAGCGTTAAAAGAGCCAAATAGCTACTAGCCTGTATAAAGATTTTATGTTAACTCCGCTAGCTCCTAACTAAGAGCTCCCCTTCGGCTCTCATAAGACCCCACCTGGAATGCTATTGTCAGGTCTGGAGTCCTCAGTACAGGGAAAGGTATGGACTTGTTGGAGTGTGTCTAGAGAAGGGCAAAAAATTGATCAGAGAGCTGGAACGGATCTCCTATGAGGAAAAGCTGAGAAAGCTGGTGCTTTGCCTAGAGGAGAGAAGACTTTTGGTACTGAAAAAGGGGATTGTAAGAAAGATTAGGTCAAACTTCTTCGCAGAGCCTGTAGCAATAGGAGACGAGCTTGTGGTTTTAAACTACAGAAACATATATGAAAAAGAATTCTTTTATGATGATGGTGGTAAAATACTGGTACAGGTTATCCAGAGAGGTGGTAGATACCCCATTCCTGAAAACATTCAAGGTTAATTCAGACAGGGCTCTGAGTTACCTGATCTGGTTGAAGATGTCCCTGCCCATTGCAGGAAGTGGTTGAACTAGATGACCTGTATTCCTCACTCCCAAACCAAACTTTTCAGTGGTTCAATGAGTCTATGACTGTGCTGCCAGTTGACATGAACCTGAGAAGAAATGGACTCCAGTCAGTATTACACGGACACAAAGAGACAAGTGTGTATCACTTTTCAGAAACTATAGCTGCCAGCTAAAGGAAGCTATTAAAAGTTATGGCGGTTACTAGTGTAAAACCAGTTATGGGTAACATTACACCAAATTCCAGATAATGTTGCCATTTACAGTAAGCATGACATACTCATAGAACTTTACTTCTGCAAGATCTTTCCATTCTTTCTCTACCACAGAGGAATTACCTGCTGTGTCCATGACATCTCTTTGCATGGACTGGCTAATGAATTCGTACTAACAGACCTACTGAAAAACCTGCTACGTGCTTTTCTGAGCATATTATACCATCATAATAGAGTAAAAAAAGAGAAGAGAAATAAAGCATAGATGCAGAATAAGTAACAGAAATAAAGAGTTCTGAGCTAATTTACTTTCTGTAAACATGCCATTCTGGCATGTTTCACTCTCCTAAAATAACCAAGTTGTTGACAATATTTTTGGTTTAGGGAGAGAAGAGACCTATTTCCATTCTCTTTTAGACAAATTAAGGGACAACACTTGTGCTGATATGTGGAATATTTTATCTGCACTCTGAGGAGTTTTCCATTATTAATGCCTGTTGCACATTCTCTACTTTGTTGTACTAAGTACAGATGCATAAGAATCAAGCATAGATGTATCCAGAATAAACCATCTACTCCAGGAAAAAACAAACAAACTCTCAATAATAATAAACCATGAAAGAAGGATTAAACTTTTCCAACATAGATTATTTGTGGAGTATAAGTGAAAGTAGGTAGTAATTATGTATAACAGGAACACCTAGTAAACATGCAAAATATCTATGATATTAGTATTATTTAGAGCTTTAGTTCATCGTACAGAGATATGAATATGTTCTCAAGTGTTATGAGCTCTGTGGATATTGTTAATGGGCAGCTTCAGTGGGGTGCATGTCTTATCATACGGTACAAAATTCTTCGCACCAGGGACTTCTATTGCCTCTTTCCATCCTTTTGTGTTATAGAGGCTACAGAAGAGTACTGGGTGATATAACAAGTGATTAAAGGGTACTTCTGATATAAAGAATTTAATAAGCTGAATGATCAATTTTTATTGAAGCTTATCCTGCCTATGACACCTGATTGAAATATATTCTTAATGCAAAACTTCCTTTGCCTTTGTTTCAAGAATATTACTTATAGCATTGATTCATATCTTTAATCATCTGCTTTTCCTTATATTTACTTGCTCATTTTTATTCCGGTTTCTTCCTTTTTCTCTGCAGTCTTCTCTGGTTTTTCACGTTCACCCACATCATGTTCAGCTCGCTGACATTTCAGTCTGTTGATGCACACAAACATTCTGCCAAAACAAGTTAGTTAGAAATAGGCCATCCTTAGTGACTGCTCCACTTTCAGCACTACATTGTACTAGCTGTGATTGACAGAGCTCATGCTGTCAAACCTAATAGTTCCTAAGTGGTGATTAACTGGGCTAGTGATACGTGGATGGGGGTTGATGGACACCTAACTTTCCAGTGCACTAATCCCACCTAGGTGCAGATCCTTTACTCTTTCAGAAATGCCACACTGGATGATTTACTGTGGTTTGCTAGTTATTGTGGTGGTTTGGTTGTTCATTTTGCCTCTACTCACCTCAGTTATAAGCTCTGCTAAGTCTCACCCTGAGGAAATAGAAAATGCGGGAGCTGCATGAAGACAAGAGAATGGAAGCAAAACATCTGAAATGAATCTGCCAAAAGTTGGATGGTTTGTCTAAACAGTATGAAATCGCAACTCAAATTATGGAGCTTAGGAAGTATGTTCTGGACCTGTGTTCCAAGAACACAGGATTTTTAAAGTAATTACTCTCCCAGGCAACCCCTTTACATCATGCTTTTGTTATTTCTCTTGTAACCTTTGTCTGCTTTGCCCTATCATACTCTAATTATCCAGACTGTAACAATCCAAACTCTAATAATACCCTACTTTCCATTGTCTATTTCTGTCTGTATGTTCCAAAAAGTAAAAGAATATTCTTTGAGAATTTTGTTAGCCTTTATCTGTCTCCATAAATCACTGTAAGACTTCCTTTATATGTGAGTATATTGTATTTATTATGCCTGTGGATGCATTTGGTCCCACACAAAATAGTAATGGTTTAAGCAGAATTATGTATTACAGGATGACATGTGATTCTGTACAGCACCAGAATACCTGAATGTGCTACATGCCCAGATTACGTCATAAAGGAGGATCTGGAGCTGGCATATTTTCTCACTCAAAAAGAATCTAAGTAACCATTTCAAAAAAATCTTTTACTGTGAAATCTCTGGAATAAAACTCAGAAGATGTAATGAAGTGCATTTCTTGCACTGCGATAGCCTTGTGGCCCGCTTTGGGTATGTTTATAGTATAGCTTTGGTTAAGATCAGGCATATACCCTTAACACAACAATTGCTGTCCTGTGATTTGCATTGTCAAGTGTTTGTTCTTAAAGTGCGCAAAATGAATAATTCTCACATGAATTTGATAGAAATTTTCGATCAAATGGAGTTGGGCAGGCACTTCAAAAGTGCACATACAGCAGTTCAACTTGCAATTGACTTAAGTCCCTTGTTCTCTGAGACATGTAAGCCACCTTAGATTTATTTTTTTGCTGGTGTTTTCTTCACCAGCCATATGCATCATTCCCATGGGGAGATGGCTGTTCATTATCTGACCAGTGCACAGGAATAGTTCAACATGGAGCAGGAGCAGAAAAGACTCTGAGATACAGGTTGCGCTAATAGGAAACTGGAGCAAGAAGTGCATTAAATGAAAATCTAGAAACGTCTCCTTAGAAGTACAGTTTACCAGGCTTGCTTTAAGGGCTAGAGAATTCAGTGACTTTTGATATTTAAATATCAGGCTAGCGTCACCCCACCTAGCAATGGTTCCTAGCAATGGTTCCAGGAATTCACTTAGTGTCAATGTCAGATATTCCTCACCAGCTCTTCTAGTGTACAACCAACCTCCTCTCTTGTTGCGCTTCTTATAAATAAATGCAGACAGCCTTTAACGATTGTGATGATTCAGATGATCCTCATCTGTAAGGTAATAATAATACTTCTCTGATTGAAAGATTTGTAAGGCTATGGTCATTGACATTTGTGACATACATAACAACTATGCAGGCACAGCTTTTGACAAGGCTGTAAATAGAATAGCCCATTATATCTTTGGCAAGGAGACAGGTTTGTTGCTTTTTTAAAAATCTAAAGTTTAGCAATATTTGGTAGTATTCCCATTTACATGCCATAGAATTTCAAAGACAAATTACTATTCTGTTATTATTTTTAAACCTTGGACTACTGCAGTAAAATGTCATATTTTATGATTTATGTGAAATCTTGAGATAAGCTGCTCAATGCTTTTTGGAAATTTACAGATTTCACTGCTCAAGTTGTACTACCAAGAATATATACTTGAGTACTTCAAGGGCTGGGTTTCATCAGCAGAAATACACATAGAAAATTAAAACAACCGGAGGACTACTGTATTGTTCGTGTATAGGGCATGACTGCTGGAAAATGCAGAATCAGAAAATAATGCAAGAAAAGGAAGAGATGCCAGAGAAAAAGCTTGAAGGTCAAGCACCTATTTAAGAGTAAAGTATTTAAGGCCTTTAAGGGAAAAAGGCCTTTATGAATGATTAAAATTTATATTACTTAGATTTTTATTTTACCAAAATAGCCATAGTAGTTTAAAAACCTGTTTTCTTTGCATACTAAATGACTCTTCAATCTTCCAAGCTTATTGAGAAGAAGTGTTTGTCATATTATTTTAGGTATTCATTTTGTGGTGTCAGTATTCCATAGCCGATGTATGCCAAAGGTGTAATAAAGAAGACTGAGAGTTAAAGAGTTTTTTAAATAAATATTCCCATGCTAAATGTATGTCTGCAAAAGTTGATACAGTACTGCAACTATTCCCTGAAGATAATGTAACGTGTGCAGTTTTATGGCTTGAGATAATCATACCTCAAAAACAAACTCTGTCATTTTTCCTTGTATCAAGAAGTATAAGGTGCTCATGGGGATTATGCCAGTCAAAACAAGAAACCTACCAGATAATAATGGATTTACATTGTCTATTACAGCAAACTACCATAGTACACTTAAAAAAGGAGTACAATTGCCCCTCTGCTAATGCTCTAGCATGGATGTTGGGCTAAATCATATGACTTACCTCATAGGGGTTTCTTGATTTGTTTCATGAACAGTCTTTTGCTTATATTGATAGACAGATGGACTAGAAACTTTCTGGTTCTATTGCTCCTACAGTTGCTGTTTTAAATTGTTTTGTTGATTACTTACATTCTATTAAATATATTTAGAATAACATAGAAAGCAATAATGTAATAGGCTATGACAGCAAAAGTAGAATTTGTAAGCAAAGTGATGAACATTGCCCATCTAAACAGACAGCTCAAAACATAAAACTTGTGAATGAAAATTTTTGAACTATTCTCATGTAGTTTTGAAAGAGAAGCCAAACAGGGCTCTGGGTACTTTTTAAGATTAGTAGGCTTACCAGATACACTGTGCCTAGTGTTCTTGTCTGTACTACTGTCAATGTATCTGCAGGCTGTGAGATTCACCTGTGAGTTGCTGGTGTTATTGTTGCCTCAGATGCATTTCCACTTAAACACAGATTTCTATTTTAATTTTGTTTCAAGCATTAACTTCAGGTCATGCTAATGCTCTTGATTTTCTTTTGAGATTTTCTATAGGAGAAGGATTTAGGGCATTTATTGCCTTAACAGTTTAACTGCAGTTCCCATTTCATGGTTTGACAGTGCTGTGCTGGTAAAATGTTCTTCCACCTCCTTAGCCACTTCTCCAGCACACAGCCAAGTATGTAAATAAGTAAGTAAGTAAGTAAATAAATAAATAAATAAACAAATAAGTAAATTCTGCCTGATAAAAGAAGACACTTTATATCTGTTATTTATGTCCTTTTATGAGTTGTATTTATATAATTTTTGTCTGACATTTCATTTGTCTAAACAAGAGGGATTTGTCTAATGGAGAGCCTGCAGAAATGGTATTTCACAAAGACAAAAATGGGATTTTTCCTAATAAATCCTATGATCCAGTCTGCATAGACAATGCAGCCAAATGGAGGTCAGATATAATTTCACCTTGTGTAAGTACTACTGAAATTTAAGTACTAAAATTACTTCCTAACTTTTTAAAGTAACCATTGATTTCCTTTCTTCACCAAGCTTTTACAGCAACATGGAACATTTAGGTGTAGGAGAGAAAAAATCATAAGTTCTGGGGTTTCGTTGTTCTTTTTTTTTTAAAAAACTAATCCAGTGAATTCTCATGGGTATAGTGAGAGGTGTACTGCTTCAGTCAGTGCAAAAATCCTTTGAAGGAGGGATCTTTCAAAGGAGGGACTGGGGAAGGTGGTAAGAGGGGAAGAATCTGAGCCATTTCCACACAGCCGTGTTTATCAGCACTGGAAGTGCTTCAATTATACATCTCAAAATCTGAAGGGACTTTAAGAAAGTTTATTTTTGAAATACCTTGTTTTAAAATTTTGAACCTTATATATTACAGCTAATATTACTTTTAAAGACTGTAATTTGTCAGCTCAAGACTTCAGGGAAAAGTAGCTTGGTTTTGCACTGATAAAAATGCAAAGGTTTCTTCCATCTTTGTTTAAGCCTGACATTGCCACATATGCAGTCCTCCACAATATGTTGTAAATAATTTTTGTTTGTTTGTTTGTTATGTTTTTCAAAGTTGGGAAATACTTTTTTTTTTATAAGTCACTTTTTCCACTAGAAAATACATAAGGTAAGTCCTCATTAAAGCCTCATCTAAAGTGAATTAGAAACTCTAGATTTGAGCCTTGATATTTTCTTTAAAAATTGCTATACGGAAATTTATTACTTTTTTGTCAACACCTTTCTTCATTACGTTGAAACTTTTTCTTCAATATGAATCTATTCCTTGGTCATGCCTAAGAAAATCAAATGTAGCATACAGCATGCTGCTACCATTGTTGCTACTTGTTTGAAACATTATTGCTCTGGACTGTAACTGTCAGAGGAAGCTATTAATAGAAAAATGGCAAAACCTAAGATGCCCTAATGCTAGGGAAAATGCCTAGAATCAGAGAAACCTCTGACAATAGGTTCCTATAGGGTGTTATTTTGTTAACAGTGCCAAAATATGCAATAGTTTAAACCGAACACTGTGGTTAAGCTGATTTTGTTTGAGGCATGATGCTGTTATATTATCCTGTTACCTTGTAAAAAAATCTAATTATAGTCTGTGTTTGTAGATCAAATTTACTGAGAGTATAGTATTAAAACTATAACAAAACACCTGTTTTGAAACATGGTGTAATGTAATAATTTATATAGCAACTCATTTGAGAGGGGTATGTGAGTGAGTGATTGATTGTAAATATTTTCCATGTTTCCATTACTGAGCAAGAATTTTTAATTTGCAATTCAAGATAATTCAAGATTTATATCATCTGGATGGGATTTTTTTTTTTTTTTTAGCTATGATCTTGAGATATGTAAGGTCTATTTATTATAAGCACGTAGCAAATTCAGGGAATTTTACCTTGCACTTCAGAAATCTGCCATGCCATTTGGGATCATAGCAAACTTTATTTTCCAGGGAGAGTAGAACTTTTAAGTCCGAGGGAGGGAGGGAGGGACGGAGGGAGGATAGCATTTCTCCTTAGTCATATGTCACTATTCATGTAGCTTACGTTAGCTATATTAAAGACTTTTCAGAAGCAGTGAGGATGGCTTTGAGCCTTGCAAGAATGGCTGGGTCAGGGATACAAACAGAGTAAACTGAGGTCATCAGTCTGGAGTAGTTGATTTTTTCCCCAGAAAATAGTGAAACGTTGAACGAATGTGTCTACATGAGGCACATTTCTGTTACTATGTAAAGATAAACTAAGTAGTATTCCTTGATTTGTGGCAGAGGACAAACTGCAGAATGATATAATTTCTTGTCACTTTTCAATAAGAAATATTATATAATTCTTTAACAGGGACACAGTAGCCTCTCTTGGGACTAGCTGCCTTTCACCCGTGCATCATTCTGTAGACGTTGGCCTAATTCATGCCTGCTTGTGCAGTAAGAAAAGTTGCCCAGTACAAAGTAGCTCACCAGATAATTTCCTGTATTTCAGTTTTGCCCATTGCTTCCTATTATTGCATGTCACTGAGAAAAGTCTGGCTCTATCTAGTCCGTTTACCCCTGTCCCCGGTCAGGTGCTTAAACTTGTCAACAAATTCCTCCTGACCCTTCTCCAGGCTATACACTCCCAGATCTCTTAGCTTCTTGTTTTGTGACAAGCTCTCCAGTCGCTTAACCACCTTCGTGGCCCTTTACTGGAGTCACTCCACTGTGCCCATATCTCTGAACTGTGATGTGCAGCCTGACAGGAGCACATAACTGATTCACAGTCAGTTTGGCATCTACCAGGACTCACATGTCCTTTTTAGCAAACCTGCTCTTCACCCAGTCAATTTCTTGCATATGATAATGCATTGAATTATTCCTCTTCAGAGGAAAAACTTTACATTTCTCTTTACTGGACTTTGTGGTGTTTTTCCTAACCCATTTCACCAGTTTGTCCAGAACCCTCTGAATGGCAACTCAGCTATGGAGTTTCAGTCACTTCTCCCCATTTTGTTTTATATTCAAACTTGCTAAGGATTCACTCTCTCCTTATCCAAGTCGTTTTGAATTCAGTATCAGTCTCCAGGCTATACCTAATAGTGACTGGCCTCAAGCTGGACTTTGTGCTCTGTTCACAACCCTTTTTTACCTGGCAGTCCTATTTTAAATCCACCTCACTGTCCATTTATCTACCTGATGCTTAATCAGCTTGTTTATGAGGATATTGTGAAAGATAGTGTTGAAAGACTTGATACAGTCAAGATAAACCTATCCACTGCTCTCCACCTAGCCAGTCATCACCTTAGCAGACATTCATCACTGTTTTGCTTATCAAATGCTAATATTATGAAACTCACTCATAGAATAAAATTTTATGTGGAGGCCAGTAGCTCTATATTCATTGTGCTTGGCAGCAAATATTTTATTGATTTTACTTGGTGATGAACATGCTGAAAACCTTGTGGTAGTTAGGGGTTTGCAGAACCAGGCCATAGGAAGAATTTGTTCTCAAAGGGTAAAAGAGTTGCTGGTACCATGCTTTTTAAATGCATAGCACTGTGGAATTTCAAGAAAGTGCAACATTCATCTTCCATCTTCCATAAATTAATTTCTTAACTCTGGAATATCTGATGTGTGGAAAGGGCGAAATTAAAAAAGAACAGAAATCTTGAGACAGTTACAAATCAAAGTGATGTGGTGGTGTCATCAAACTAAACTGCTATTAGGTTTTAGTTTGACATGAACCTGTTTATGTTGTCAAGGTTAAAAAATAAAGAGTAGGTGTTTATAGCTGTAGGTGCTATCTATTACTTGACAGCTGAGACATAAGAGTTTAAATCTATTCATACTGAATTCAGCAGGAATTTTGCCAATGGTTTTAATGGAGTAAGGAGTTGGCCTTCATTTATAAAGAAAATCACAGAACCTCCAGTGCTAGTATAACAGCTGCAAGGAGGGATAATTTATAAGGGAGATTTGTTAAAACACAGGACCTAATCTTGCAGAGCTAGCACTAGCATAATTCTTTCAACTGTTAATAAATTAGAACAAGGAAGCCTATGGTTCATGAGTAAATAGCATATAAAGTAAGAAAGACATGATAAAAGGGATAGAAAAGTTTACACAGAAGATAGAAGCGCTCCAGTTTTGGAATGTGGGCTGAATACATGCACATTAAAGCATTAAAGCCCAGGTTTTAGACAAAATTAGAAACATTATAAAGAGGAAAATTTGCAGGTGATTCCAGTAGCAAAACAAAATTTAAAAAAAAAAAAGGTCTAATTTGTGTTTAAATGGTAGTTTCTGGACACAGTAGACTCTGATGAGCATCAGAGAATGGAAATTTGATAAATCAAACCAGTGAGTAATGAATTCTTGAAAATAATTGTGTGCATACAATCCTTACTTAATATTTGTTAATATACAAGTGTCTGCTTTCTATGGCTTGCTACTGACCTGCTGTTTTTCAAATTAGAACAGGTATTAAAACTGTACACTGGAGATTTTCTTATGGAATGATCTTATAAGTTTGTAGGGGTTTGGGTTCTTC
>VWPU01025314.1:0-20175 GCA_013398955.1 Callaeas wilsoni | reverse complement strand
GCGGGGGGAGCGCTGCCATCACCTGCCCGGGCTGGCGGCGGGGCGGGGGGGCCGGTTCCGCCGCTCCGCCCCTCCCCGCCCTCAGCCCCGGCTGCGCTCACCGCCCTCTCCCCTCCGCAGAGGCCGCCCCCGAGCGAGGGAAGCATGTTCCGGCTGATGAGGGATGGCGAGCCGGAGGACCCCATGTTTGCCATGTGAGTCGGGGTGGGCATCCTGCGGGGGGATCGGCGGGAGGGAGGGAAGGAGGGAGGGCTGCGGCACGGATCGTCCCCGGGGAGGTGTGCGCTGCCCCCGCGTCCCACTAGGCGGGCAGAGGCCGGGTCCGGGGAGCGCCGCTGCAGCGCAGCTGTCTGGAGACAAACACAAACATCCTCCGGAGGGGCAGCGCGGCGAATAACATGGATCGCGTCCGTCTCGTTTCGGCGGTATTGGAGCGTGGTCTTGGAGGAAAGCGTAATAAAGTAGGCCAAAAGGCATCGCAGCTGTCTGAGAGGAAGAGAGGGCTGGAATAACTAATCTATTTCTTTGCGCAAGGATTTTTTTTTTTCCTTGCGTAAAGTAGTGTTGCAGTTGAGATAGATAAAATCTGCTGCTCTGTCCAGTGTTTGTTGCTGTTCCGCACAGGAAGTCATTAATGGAGCTGGAGAAGGCTGCTGAAGGAGTTGTCAAGTTGCGAGGAACAAAGTAAAGAGAAGACAACGCGTAGTTCTGAAACACGAGTATTGAAATCTAACAAAGGTCCCAAAAACTCTTCCTGGGATTCCTTTCACTGAATGTTTTTGTTTCCATCTTCAGTCCAGAAATTGGATGCTATTGATAAATTTTGGCAGTGACACTAAGTTGGCAGCTCTTGCCAAAGTGGATAAGGAATAGACTGTAATACAGGAACAATTTGATTGTGTTAACCAAGACACTACTAGAATTTTGGTGAAATTTATGCATGCAGAAGAATAGTCCATTTTTTGCTTATGAAATCAATAGTAAGCAAGAATTTTATCAGCTGTGAGCAAATTAGCAGGAGAAGAGACCTTGATGTCCCAGTTAGTCACCGAATGACAGTGTGTTCTCATTACCATGGCAGGTATGAGTCTAGCTTTTATTACGGGAGGCATTTCCAGTAGAGACAGAAAAGTATTGGTTTGTAGTAGGTACTTCTGTGATCTCAGGAATAGTCTATGCCGTAGAGGTCATTAATGCTCAAGAGGGATAATTGCGGACTGTAAGATGTACAGGAAGAAAGCTATGGTATTTCCCGGAAGTTTCTCATTGTGGCCGCTGTATTCTGTGACTGTTTATCCTTGCCCTCCTTTTCCTCCTCCTGCTTCACCAGTGTGTGTGAATGCGCGCAGCCCTCAAAGTGGAGGCTGCAAAAGAAGGGAAAACCAGTTAGGGATCCCAGTTATTGTTCCCTTTCTCCCGCAAATCTGGAAAAGCTGTATGTGGTCTCAACCCCTGAGGGGCAGAGGAGTGTCAGGCCATGCAGTCCGTTCTGGAGGTTCCAGTCTTGCATTTCACTGTTTGTGTACATGAAAGGCTGAGAGGACAATATGTAGGATCTCCTGCTCCCTGGTGCCATGAAGTGTAGCCCTCTCTTTGCAGCCAGGAAGGTCTTTGTGCACCTCCCCACAAAAGATGTTAGAGCAGTGCGGTTCTGGAATGGCCCTGGCCATGCTTGGCTCCAAAGCAGTACTGGGACACCAACCTACTTCTGAGCAGACAGAAATTAGTATGTGAGAGGGCTTCTTTGGAATAAAGCCTTCTATCACAGAAATGTGATGGGATCCAGAGGTCCCTTCCAGCCCCAGGGATCTCCATAGACAACACAGACTTTTCGGGATTCTGAATTTTCAGCTTGGGAAGGAATGTGCGGTTGTGTAAGAAAAACTCAGCGTTGGAAGGAGTGGATTATATGGGGCCTTGTCCTCACCATGGGTCTCTCCACCTTTCCAAAAGGGATCCTTTTGCCATCCACCGGCAGCACATGAACCGCATGCTGTCTGGGAGTTTCGGGTTCGGGCCACTCCTTGGCATCACGGATGGGACCACACCTGGGGCTCGCCAGGCTGGCCGCAGGATGCAGGTAACAGAGGGGCTGAGTACAGGCTAGAATTTCTCAAACTGCCCTGTCAGCTTCTGTCTCCTACCCTTCCTGGGCTGGACACTCCCCTTGCCTCCACACAGGTGGTGGGTGCAGAATTAATCTCTAAGGCAGTGGTGTTCTGATCCTTCTCTTTACTCCACCTGTATTAAGGTGTTGAATGCAACTGTGTTCTAGGTTGGATGGGAGGAAGGGAATAAATACATGCTGTTTCTCAAAGATGTGAATTCATATAATGGGGAGAAATTTAGGAGCATCACCTCGTATCTGGTTTGTTAAGGATAATATGGCTTGAACCCCCAGGAATCCATGGGGTGCTTTCTTGATCTTGTTCGTAGAGCCTGAGTGTTCCCAGTTCTGTTTCTGAGAGGGATTAGCGTGTTCTGGTGAGGATCTAGTGTTTGGCTGTTGCAGAGTCATTTTCTGTTCTGTTTTTCTGTTCTGCTGGCAGGCAGGAGCTGTTTCACCCTTTGGGATGCTCGGCATGGTAAGTTTTCTGTTTTTCTGGGTCAGATTAGAGGCTTTCCAAGTAGTGGCTCCATACTGAGATTCATCAGCACTGTGTGCAACCGGTGCTAAAATGTAGCCATCTGTGAGCATGACCAGCTATCCTACCAGGTAGGGAGGATGGGAATGTCTGAGGAGACCAGGATGAGCTCTAGATTTACAGTAAATGGGATAGGGAAGAGGATATTGAACTGAAACTGGAAGCATCTGGTTTCTCTTGGACCTCTCGTTGAGTTGCTTTATGACTTCAGGCCTTTACCTTGTTTCTCCTCTAATGTTTTAATCCTGTCCGTGAGCTGTTTTTGAAGAGAGTGTCTAACTCTGTATATATGGGGAGGTTGTATTTGCACCTTGACCAGAGAAAAGCCATAAAGCTGTTACAGCACAATATTTCATGGGAATTGGGACAGTTAATATCTGGAAAGAGCAGGCAGTCCCTTAATAACCTCATATGTCTGAAAAGAAACTGCAAATCTGGAGGTAATGGAGGAGCTGTGAGGATACGAGGGAAGGACTTGGCCATCAGTAGGCAGAGGGGATTATTGCACCTCCTTTGCCAATGGTGGCAGCTGGAGAAGCCAGCAGAATACTTCAGGTAAACAGGGCTGGAATGAGAATGGCTGTGTGTACGTGAGAACACCGCGCTCGGAGCGTGCTGATCTCCGTCTTCCTCCAAAATAATACAGTGGAAATAGGTTATTCCAGATCCAGCAACTTTAGCTGTCTTGCTCTGCAGAATTGCCTCAATGAAAGAGACTTTAGCGTCCCGGAATTTCTGTAGCTCAGAGGAGGATTAATAAGACTACAAACACATAGACTTCAAAGCATAATAACATTGGGCGTGAGTACTGCTCTGCTGGAAACGAGAACAAGAAGCTACTCGAGGAAACAAAAAAAAAAAGAAATCAGCAAGTTTGAACTGACATTGTAATTTTGTTTACATATTGCACAATTAACCTGTGAGACCTGCTGGCCCAGGGTGTTACTGCTGCATTCAGGTTTACAGGATGGAAAAGGCAGGTGTTTGTAGGGGAAAATAAACAAATTAGTTGTTATGCTAGAAAGAAGACGATCAGTGGAAACTTTCTTAAGGTCACTGTTAGTGCACATGCTGAGATTTCTTCTCTTAACTTTGCTGAGTCCCCAGGCTCACAAACCCCAGTACATCGTCAGTTGGATCCAAACTAAAAGAACAACCTTTGCCAGAACATTGGGCAATGCAACCTGGGAGAATGGAGAGAACAGCAACCCCAAATCCTGGGGATTTTTTTTCTGCACTACTGAAAGAATGGGAAAAAATATCAAGGTTCTTCTTTTTAGGCAGCAGGCTTTTTTGCAGATAGTTTGTTCTTCTTTCCTCATGTCTCTTCCCAGACTACTCTTGTGTTCTCTTTTCCTTTTTATCAGGCAGGTGGCTTTATAGATATGTTTGGGATGATGAACGACATGATTGGAAACATGGTAAGAACCTCCATGGACAGTTCTGTATTGAGGGGAGTGCTGAGGGTGCTTCTGCCATCCCTCTCATGTCTCCCATCTTACTGTGCTGCTTGGGATGGACTGAGCCACATCTGCCAAGGTGGCTGAGGCTGTAAGCTTTGCTTCATTGCTGGGAGTTGGTGACAGAGCTTGTTCCTGAGTGCAGGGAGAGGAGAGGGGTGAGGAAGGAAGTGTGGGGGTGGACTTGTTTAGCAAGAAATAAGTATTAATTTAGCAGGAAGATGTGTTCTCCAGAAAAATGGACCCATGGGGATTATATTCTTCCTATTGTAACTTCTTCCTACTTCATTGTATAGAGAGAATTAAATGCCATCTCTTCTTCCCTCCCATCCCTTCTTTTCACCATTCCCCATCCCTTCTTGCAGGAGCATATGACAAGTGGTGCTAACTGCCAGACATTTACCTCCTCAACCGTCATCTCTTATTCCAACATGGGTGATGGGCCCAAAGTCTATCAGGAGACTTCAGAGATGCGGTCAGCACCTGGTGGGGTAAGGAGGAGGCTGCTGGCTTTGCTGTGAGGGGGTGGGCTTCGTTCGGTGTTTTCGTGGGTGGCCACCCACAGCACTTTGGCTTTGCAGTCAGCTGCAGTTTGAGGAGCACATTGTGCTCTTGTGACTCACTGAACCGTGCCAAGGGGCCCTGGGAGGAAATGGGAAGTGCTGGCAGTGGGGAATCCATTATTCCGTCTTCGTAACGTTGCGTTTGACATCCTGGGAGTGGTGGCAGAGCAAGGTGGCTGAAATAACTGCAGGCAGGAGTCGGGGTGCCTTAGAGGGCTGGGAGAAGGAATGAAAATGTTGATTCCACGTGAGAATCTGCCCCCAGATCCGTGAGACCAGACGAACCGTAAGGGACTCGGACAGTGGCTTGGAACAGATGTCGATTGGACACCACATCAGGGAGAGGGCTCACATCATGCAGCGGTCCCGGAACCATCGCACAGGTGACCAAGAGGAGAGGCAGGATTACATCAACATGGATGAAAGTGAGTAGTGCCCATGTCCTCCTCCCAGCAGAGCCAGGTGCTGCTTCCCCACCTGCTCCTCCCCACCTGAGCTCGTTGTCTCCCTGCGCAGGTGATGCAGCCGCGTTTGACGACGAGTGGCGGCGAGAGACGTCCCGTTTCCGGCCGCAGCGGGGCCTGGATTACCGGCGTCATGAAGGCAGCGGTGGCCGGCGGGCCGAAGGGACTCGTCTCGCGATCCAGGGCGCTGAGGATTCTCCCTCCAGACAGTCCCGCCGGTATGACTGGTGAACTCGGAGCAGACCTTGTGGGGGGTGCAAAGTGGCCACCCCCAAATCTACCTACACGCTCTTGTAAGTCTTAACAAGTTCCTTCCTTGTCTTCTGCTGCGTGGTTGCCTCTTAGCCATAGGGATATTTTTTTCCTTTGCACTAATCTTACATTATTTTGAAGTTTTGGTTGCAAACGGGTTTTCCCACTTTGGGAGAGCAGGGGAAGGTGTGAATTTTGAGAAGATGCTGTACTGAGCGGGAAGATGGAAGCTGTTTAAGTTTGCCTTGTCATGAACAAAAGACCTGTGGTGTCAGCCTTAACCGATGGCTGAAATAGTATGACATGATGTAGGATTGCAATCTGTAGAGTGTTTATATTGTCATTGTATAGAACTTACAGACCATTTGCTGTCCATCCAGTTTGAAATGTGAGTAAGTGCTGGTGTCTACTCTCCTGTGCTTTGAATAGGGCTCACTAGGATGTGATCCAGTGCTTGAAAAGGGACATTTTCCCCTTTTTTGATGTCTAGGCATCAGGTTTAAACGTGTCTTTATCTGTCTTCTGTCCTGCTTTCTAGGCACCACTTAATCTTTTTATGTCTCTGTTTCCTTTCCTCCCAGGTACAGACAGTGAAACTCTGAAGCCCCTTCAAAGCACCACTTGGACCCTCCTCAAATTTAGTATTAACCTCTCTCCCACTTAAGAATTGAAACAAAGCAACTAATCTTCTGCATTGCTCTTTTTCACCCCGTTTGGGTGCTGCAGTGGGGCGTGGGGAATCTCACTGATGTGCAAGGAACACATTAATTGCCCATTCCTTCTCTGCTGTCCCTTGGCTCTGTTCTTTCTGCCAGTAGTGGTGGGCATGAGGAGCTGCCACCTTGCCTCTTCCATCCTTTCCATTCTCTCCGTGCTGGGTTGGGCCGGTTCTGAAGTTTGTGTTTAGTCCCCTGTGAAAGGAATATGAGGGAATTCTGCTAGAACCCCCTGTCAGTCCCCTCACCGGGACCGAGGCTTCGATTCCCCTGCTGCTCCGTGGTGCATCTGTGGAGAAGCAGAAGGATGTGTGCGTTGGAGAAGGGAGGAGTAGAACAAAAGCTGGATCAGCCTGTGGGCCCCCGACCCCTCTTCAGTCAGCTCCCCCACTTTTTTAATTTGTGAAACTTGTAACTAGATGTTTACTGAATAAAGAAACAAACTGTAAAGAATTGCTGGATCAGTCTTTACCTTCAGCTGACCTAATTGTGCCTGCTGTGGAATTAAGTAACCTCTTTCACATCCTTGGGAAATTGCTGAGGAGAAACTTGGTGTTAAATTCTAAGGCTTTGTTTTCTTATAGAAAATAGCCTAACAGCCTTCCCATGTAGTCACAGAGTGAGATGATGCTCAACATGGAAATTGTGAAAGAAGACCCAAGAACTCACCATTTGCAAAAAATGCCCTCTAATTGCTGTAGTTTTGCTGTGCTCTCAAGGGAAATTGGTTGGTCTTTCTTGCTGCCTGGTCAGCTGTGCAGCCCTGAATTGGGCCTCTGGGGTTCCTGCGCAGTCAGGGAATACTTCCATTATTTTCCTATTATATCACTGCAACTGCAGCTGACGTTTTGAATGACCTTTTCTTAACTTCTTCAGTATTAGGTGAAAATTGAGAGGCATTAGGAATATAGGACCGGGGAAGATCTGAATTCTTGGCCAGTTTCGTGCTCTGGCACACACCCTTACACAAACCTTTTCATCAGTTTATTTGGAACAGAAGGCAGGAAATCGATTCATGACTTAGGCTGGGAAGCGGTGCACTGAGGTCTTGCCGTGTATCCCTCTGTTCTACATGTGGCCACTAACAGAGGCACACCTTCCTGGGGACTGACTGTCCTGCCCTGAAAAAAGGATGCAGCATCCACCCTCTGGAAGCTCAGGGCAGAGTTTGCATGTGTTCCACCCTTCAAGGAAGTGCAGAACAGAGCCTTGGCTGGTGGCAAGTTCTGTCACTGCTTCCCCATGCTGTTTTGTCCCATGGCAAACCCCAGTAGGAGTCATAGAATAGTTTGGTTTGGAAGGGACTTCAAAGACAGCAGCCTGCTGTCCCTGGCAGTGGAGTGACTTTCTGGAGGTGTCATAGTCAAGGCAGGCCCTGAAGAGAGCAAGGCTGAAGGAGGAGCTACACAGAAAAAAGCAGGGCTTAGGAGAGGTTTTGTGGAAGTCATCTTGAGGTTGCCAGACTGAAAGAAGAGACTGCAACAACAGCAGCCCTCATCTCTGGTAGTCTTGAGCCAGTGCAAGATGTGGCACCTGGTGTTTTGATCCAGCAAAGAACCATCTGAGCTCAGAAAGGTGCTCACAGCATGGAGATGGTGGCAGTAACCAGCTGCCAGGTCCTGGCCGGGTTCTGAGGCGATGTCTGAGACAGAGAACAGGAAGGTGGCCATGGTGGTGGTGGGGATTAACATTGACCTTTGATCGTGAGGATCCATTCCTCTTTGGGCATGGATTTCCTAATCTTGATCTAATCCCAGATCCTTTTATCTGGATTCAGCCTCTGCTCCCTGTTGGGTGCTGTCCTGCTTACGGATTTAGGCAGGACCCTTGCGTGCTCTTCCACTCTGCAGTGGGAGGGTGATTTACCTGGCTGCCTGAGCCTTGCTAACTGCTGTACAGTCATTCCCAAGGTCTCGGCCTTCTCCAGGGGCAGCAAGGCACTGGTGGTCTAGGAATATGGAAAAGAAGTTCAGTGAGAGGAGAACTTTGTGTTAAGACAGGAGCCCAGGGGAGAGATTTAGAGATCCCAAACCAGGAAGTAGGGAAAGTATATTGAGAGGGCGACTCCTTTGCTTGTCCCCAGGGTGACATGGTACGTGAACTTCTGACTTCAGAAAGCAGGAGGGTTTTTTCCAAAGAAGGGAACACACCTGCCTGGGGTTAATTTTTTCCTATTAGTTACAGTTTCGAGCGAAATGGTTTTCCCTTAAAAGCAATCCACTGCCTGTATCAGGGCACAGGAAAGGCTGGGATGAGACTCTGAAATGTCTGTGACAGCTGTGCCAGCAAGATGGAGGAAGAGAAGGCTGGATGTTCCCAACATGAACATCAAACAGTATTTATTTCCGATAGGCAGGACGTGGTTCCAAGTCATCCTTATCCATCCAAGGGAGACATAATCCCTTCTTGCTCCTTCTCCCACAGAGGTCACCTTCAAATTGGATGACTTGAAGCACCAAATCAGTGCAGTTCAGTGGTACTACTGGATCTTCCTAAGGAGCAGGTAGGGCACCTGAAGTGAGACAAAGGGGCCTGACATGCTTTAAAGAGGCAGAGGGAAGGGGAGGTGGGTAGAACGAGGTGGAGAGAGGCTGGAAACACTGGTAGGAAGATGGGTAGCATAACCTTGGATGAGAATGCACCAGCTACACACAAATAAACCAGAAACTTAGGTGGTTTTGTTTGTCGTATATTCAGTTTTCCATAATTGAAAATATATCATGAAAATAAAACCCATTAGGGCTAGTGGGAACTTTGTCCTTACATGTTTTTGTGGGTAGCC
Organism: Callaeas wilsoni; assembly: GCA_013398955.1. NCBI lineage: Eukaryota > Metazoa > Chordata > Aves > Passeriformes > Callaeidae > Callaeas > Callaeas wilsoni. Next base: position 11,293 of record VWPU01025314.1, on the reverse strand, counting down.
CTGAAGTCTGTGCATCTTTCACTGTATTTTTTGAAGTATTGTAAAATACTGCGGGAATTATAGAATACTGGGGAGAAAGAAGTCTAGGAAAGTTAACCTGGTGCCAGTACTTGTAAATAAATAAATAGATTATATCCACACCTGTAAACCAGGTAAACTGACACTAAGTCATGATAAGAGATGCAAAATGCATTCAATTTAAAAATAAATATTTGTGTCTCAGTGTTTATAATATATGATCTCACTTCTCAAAATTGTTCCTGTCCAACAACTGTGATAATTTCTGATTAAATTATGGCTTGGGTTAACAAAAGCACTACAGCAACCCAGAGTCAGAGGTTACAACAGAACAAGGCATTTTATCTGACCACACAAGACTATGTTCTGATGTAAAATAAGTTTAATAATTATTAAAACAACAAAAGGGCCAATATTATAAATTTTAGTTCACTGATAGATTTCAAGTAATGAGGGGGAAAAGAGACTGTAGAATGTGAAATTATTTCCAGTAGGATGTTGTTCTGAAACTAATGCTCATTAGTAACTTGATTAATGATCTGAAAGAAGGTATTAAACCAGTGCTGATGAAGCTTTCAGAGGATCCAAAGAACAATGAAAGTAATAAATGTTGGAAAAAGATGAGATGTACTGAACAGTCAGTAACTATTGGTGTGTTTATTTATAAACAGTAGGTATTTTTGGCTGCACTGAATGCAGAGAAGACATTCACCCAGGGACATAAACATAGTCTGTTCTCTTTTAAGATGGAGAACTCCAAAAGGAATTGAGATTGGAAGACAACCAAGGAAATTAATGGTACTTAGATAATTCTTCATCTGTTCAGATGGGTTACACTGAGATACATTAGCCTGTGTTCACCAAGAACAGAGGTAAAAATTCTCCCCTTTGAAGAGTCACAGAATGGTTTGGGTTGGAGAGCAGCTTAAAGATCATCCAGTTCCACCACTCTGCCATGGGCAGGGACACCTTCCACTAGATCAGGTTGCTCAGGGCTCCATCCAGCCTGGCCTTGGACACTTCCAGGGATGGGGCACCCACAGCTTCTCTGGGCAGCCTGTGCCAGTGTCTTACCATCATCATAGTAAAGAACTTCATCCTAATATCTGGCATAAACCTGCTCTCTTTCAGTTTGAAGCCATCTCCCTTCTCCTGTCAGTACACGCTCTTGTAAATAGTCTCTCTCCATCTTTCTTGGAGGCTCCCTTCAGGTACTGGAAGGCTGCAATTAGGTCACCCCAAAGCCTTCTCTTCTCCAGGCTGAACAATCCAAATTCTCTTCAGTTCTCTCAGCCTGTCCTTGTAGGAGAGGTGCTCCATCCCTCTGGTCAATTTGGTATTTCACAGTAGTGAACCAGTTGTGGGAAATCTGGTTATCGGACACTAAAAAGGACACAAAAGAAAACTCAAGAAGAGGGAAACAAGGATGACTTGAAGCCTGGAAACACTACCTAGCACTACAGGATAACATGAACTCAAGACTCGTGTGTCTGAGTTTGCTCCACTGGAGCATGGGCTGGCGTTACCTAAACGGGAATGAAGCTTCTGACGGTAGAGGGCTCTTCAGCCCAGCAGAAAACCTGCTGCGACCTCACGGTGGAACTGGGAACGAATGCAGACCTTCTGTGACAGCAGTAGAGCACACCTCCGTTTCCCAGCTCTCCCTACTCCAAACCCCATGGGGTGCCCCAAAGAGAATTTGGGGAGTGGGCATAGGAATGGGGCGAGGGAGTTCTTGGCCACTCGAGAAGCCAAATGATGGGATTATACTGGTCCCTTTGGGCTTCAAAAATCGGTGAGTAGGAGAGGGAAACAGACCGGCACAGGGCTAGACTGAAGGGAAAGGTGGGAAGGGCAAGAAGAGACCTTGTGACTTGACAAGGGCTTCAAAGCAGGTGGGACCACAAAGAACTGCAGGAAACAGAGCTCTCTCTGGGCACAATGGTTTGTGCAGGAAACAAACATGCACTGCCATGGGGCTGGAGCGTAAAATCCTACAGGCACTGGCTCCAGTGCTGGAGAACAAAAGGATTTAAAATAGACCTCAATACAGTGTATAAGTTAAAGCTGACTTGTTTGATTTGCAATATCTTTTTTACTTTTCATAACACTTTAAAAAATGGACTTGATTTTATTTTTCAGACCTGTCTCAAATGTAACTGGGTTTTTTTTCCTCCTGGGAATTTTCCTTTTTAAAGAGAACACTTCAAAAACTGTTCCCATGGGGAAACTTCACTTCGGTTATTATTGCTTCCACTATCTCCTCACATCTGGATGGCTTTTTAAATCCTGAGGGCACTTAATACAAACTTAGTGTGGGGGGAAAAGGTAATAAAAGGAAGGGAAATAGAACAGACACTACCTATGTCCAACTGCTGGTGATGTAATGTCCAGAGGTAAGGTGGAAGATTAGACACTAGCCTTACAATATCCATCCCTTACTAATGACAGAAAAGGAGAACAAAGATTGCAAAAGAATAAATGCTTGAGTAAATAAATAAAACCCAGCAACGCTGCCAAATTGGATGAGAGTATCACACAAGAGGACGTACGTGGCCTTGAAGGTGTCAGTAACAGCAAAAGGGCTAAAGTTTGTAGCACAGAGTGAAAAGGAAAATGATCATGGGACCTAAAATCAAGATTTTAGCTATAAACTGGAGCGTCTTTGATTATAATCATCAGAAAAGAAGAAATACTCTGGATCACCAGAGGAGAAGAGACACAATCCGGGAGGCATTTCTGGTAGATAAAGGTGTGTGTTACTGTGCTGATCAGACTTCACCTGTGGAAGAGAACTGTGCTTATTTCTAGCCAAGAAAGCTTAATTTGAAGTGCAGGTAAGAGAGCACTTTTGCACTCTATTTGAAGAGCAAGTAAGAGAGTATGGAGAGCTCACGGTGCATGAGGGGGCTGATTTGGTTAGTTAAGCAAAGTGAAGTCTGTACTCCAGGGAAATAAACACCAGGGAGGAAGTACAGCTTCAGCTAGAGCCACGCTGGCACAGGCACAAGAGAATATAAACTAGCTGTGAATTCATTTAAGCTGGAAATTAAAAAACTTTAACCACTACAGCAGTTGGGTTCTGGGGCAGCCTGCCAAGGAGACTAGTGGGGACAATAAAATTAACCAGTTTGGGGTTGGCACTTCAGAAGTTTTTGTAAGGGATTATGATGCCATAGTGGTAAGAGATCACACTCGGTCACCAGGAGCCTCTTTGCTTTTGCTCCCACCAAAGAGATCATCCATCTTCCCACATCCTGAAACCAGCACTAAATACTTCAGAGGCAGATGCAGGGAAAGCCTCCACAGAAACATTTTCTCCTGATCTGAAGGGGCTGAGGCTTTACTTGTCCTCAGAACAGGAGGGTGCAGGGTTTTTAACACGTGCACAAGTGCTACAAGAATTCTGAACATTCCTGTTACTGTAAAAGGGTCACAGCTCTTGAATCCAGCTGACATTTTGCTGCCTATTGAATTCATCACAACAGGAATATAATTGCACACTGCACAAAAAAATTTTGCAAATGAACTCCTTTCCTTGGCAGTGGAAGAGCCTGGCACCAGGCGAGGAGGCGGACAAAAGTCCAGCCTAGTTCTAGACTGGACAAAGAGGGATGCTCCTGGAAAACCGCAGAAGATGAGAGAAGAGCACCCAAACAATGGGGTACCTGTGGAACCAGTAGATAAAACAGGTGTTTTTTATATGAGTATTTCAGCTAAGCAGTGACTAGTACTAGGAAAAGGGATGAGGAAAGAAGAGCCCTGCAGGTGGGAACACAGACAGACTCCCATGGAGACGATGGCAAAAAGGGAAACGGGTCACAGAAGGAAAATGAGCAGCTATTCCAGGGCATACAAAGAAGATAAGAAGGATGTCAGACATCTAAGAGATGCATTTGCAGCAGCTGACATGAACCGTGAGATTCTTCTGACTACTCTACCTTGCTCTGCATCAGAGTCCTGCAGAGCCAGGGCCTCACCCCAGGAAGGATGGTCCAGCCGTGGCAAGCAGCAGGCACAGCCGTCGGTGACTGCCGCTGTCAGAGGGTCTTTGTGCAAAGATACAGCCCCACGGGCAGCAGAGGGGGACACACACCATCTGTGTCAGCTCTCCCAACAGAGCAGACTGCGGGCACCCACCTGGCACAAAGGGCCTTCGGAGGAGCGTGAGCCACTGCCCTGGTGCAGCAGAGGCGAGGCATCCCTGTGTGGAGCTCTGCGGGACCACACAGCAGCATGATCGCCCTGCAGAGCCGGCAGATGGAATCTGGCTGGCATCACCACGGCCTCTGCAGCATTCCCGTGAGATGCTGCAGCACCACTCCTCAGCTGGCACTGGCAACCCACAGGATGGAGGTGGTGGGCACATGTCCTGCTGCTGGGCAGGGCTGCCATCCTCCCTGCTCCCCCCAGACAGGCCTGAGGAAAGCTGCTGTCCAGAGATGTGCCCCCCGGCCAGCGCCACAGGCACAAAGGAGACTTGGTAATGTGTAACGGCACTTGGATACACACCAGCCCATCCATTCATCAGGAAGCAAACCGCCCTGCCAGAGGTCTCCTCTGGAGAACAGAGGCAAGGGCAGCCTCAGCAACCCCAGTAAACAAAATGTTGACTCCCTTTGAGCGCACAAAGACCCCCTGTGACTCCAGAGGTACCTCGGCACAGAGCAGTGGGGGATGGGGAGAACCTCAGAGAAGTCCTGCTGAGCATCTGCCGGCTGTGGCACTTCTCCCCACTCACTAGGTACGGATGGGCACTGCAGCAGAGGCCAAGCTGCTGGCAGCAGGTGCCCAACACCTCCACCACCTTCAAGAAGGGGAGCAGCAAGCTCCCCAGAAGAAATTGTGCCCCAGGAATGCAATAATTACCATCATTAACCCCAATTCCTAATAAGAATCCCTGTTTACCTCTCGGCACGGGGCAGCTGGAGGCGGCTGGCAAAAGCTGGACATCAGTGATAGAGCAATGCAGGTCCTGTCCTACCTCCTCTCTTTTCTGAACCCATGTGAAAGCCCCATGTAGATACCCAAAAAGGGGGTTGCAATGAATCACTGAGCAAGAGCTGTTAGACTTTCTGTGCTGGGGATGGCAGATCTCCTGCTCCTCATGCTGGGACGGACATTTCTCTGTACCCTCTCTTCCACAGCCCCCTAAACCTGATTCCTCTGCAGGGCTTAATGTGTCCAGGTATTTCTGTTCTCCTCTACTCGAGGTCTGTTTTCTCAGTCTTTTCTTTGGAAAAAAATGGGTTAAAACATAAAGACATTTAAAAATGAAAACTTATAATAGTGCTCAGTACTTACCTCACTCTTGCCATCTTCAAAGTGATTTATAAATGTTAACTAATTAATTAATCTTCACATCTTCTCCAACTGAAATTCAGAGTCACGGCTGAAGTGAGCAGAAAAATAAAAAGCATGGTTTTCAGGTGAAGGGCAAAGGCAAACCTATGCTCCTGCCCTCTGTTTGCCATCCAGCAAGGCAATTTGCAGCAATACTTTCATTCTGCACTGCAACCCTCTCATTTATTTTTCAGTCCTACCAAAGGTCTGAAGTAATTTTATGTGCTACCTCCAGCTTTCCTTTTCTTAATGGAGGTCTTAAAAGGTGCTCCCTTTGAAAAGTAAACAAAATGGAAGACTTTCAGAGCTCTGTTTAATCCCAAACTCTCCTAAAATCCATAACACAGCCAGCCTTGAGAGAGGCACACAGGCAAATGGGAAGGGGGAGCAAGGCCTATCTATGGCTGTGCTTGGCAAATGCTGCTACCAGAGAGCTGAGCTGACCCTAGGAGATGGGGGTGAGCCCCATGTCACGTAACAAAGGTACGGCAGAAGGACTCAGCCGGACTTGTGCCAACTGTGACTGAGCCCTGAAGATCCGAGTCTGGGGCTTCAGCACAGCCTGGGGCTGGAGTGGCAAGCCTCTCCAGACCCACACTGGTCCACACTCTGGCTGCTGTCACCCACGTGGGGGTCTTGTGCTCCCAAGGCCGGTGGCAGTGCGTGGCACAGAGCTCAGGCACTGCTCTGCCCGGCCTCTGCTGCACAGGGCGTCGCACGAACGCTGTCATCCGCAACCAGCCTGGAACTCTCAGTGCTGGCTTCCAACTCCACTCCTAGGATCTGCAGCCTGGATTTAAACTCTGGATTCAGGGCATTTAAACAGACCCTTTGTGTCTAATAGCCACAGTTTGGTTAAGGATAGCAAAGCCCAACAGACCAGAGAGGAGCTGAGACACTCGGGGCAAGAGAGCTGTTACAGCTGCTCTTCCTAAGCAGCAGCAGGTTCTTGTGGGACACAAATATCCTCCTCTATTACTGGTAACTTCAGCTCTCCCTAGAGGTGACACTGCTCCAGCTCAGCTCCCGCTGGACCTCAGCCAGTGGCTGTTAGGACATGTGCTTTGTCCGGCTGCTCAGCTCCATCCCAAGCCCATTCTCCTCACTCTTTCTCATCACACCCCAAGGGCTCTGCAAGCAGCAAATCTTTCAAAGAGCATGAGGTGCCAGACATCTGGCAGGTGCCTGACGGGTATCACCTCCCCTGTTGGCACCTCGGTCCCAGACTAGCCCTTCCCAGGGAGCTGAAGACCTGATACGCACGGATGGTGCTTCCTGCAGACAATCGCTAACGCAGCCAGCGCAGTGCCTCTCCTCACTGACAGAGACAGATGAAGGTGATGTGACGCAGAGGGAGGAAGGCTCAGGTGATTTAAACAAAAGCTGGAAGCTTCGTCACAATCCCTCCCAACAACTTATGGAGAACAGGATTCATCAGGTAGACTCCCTATGGCTGCAGATTCGTCAGATCTCTCTAGGTGGGTGTACACAATCCTTGCCCAGCTATCCCCTCACGTGCTCCTGCAGCCAGACTCGTGTCTCCCATCTGGACAACTTCATACCAAAACTCTCCTACTCAGCACTTCTGTGCCAAGCAACTACAGCCGAGGTGCTCGATTCCTCATGCCACAGAAGGGGGGAAAGGTGTCGGGCTGCCTGAACTCTTGGGAGAGCCCAGCCAGTGAGAGCTGTCACCCCGGGACAGCTGGCATATCCCTGTCCCCGGCAGAGCCAGCTGGTATGCCCAGCCTTGTGACCACACACAGAGGGACAAACAAAGCTGCTTGGAAGTTTTAGGAGTTCATGGGTTCGGGTGACAGGAGCTTTCCCACTGACAGTCAGTGCTGTATTACAGCAGCCTGGATTTAGCAAAGCAGCAATGTTGCATTCAGTCTGCATTTTATGGGGTTTGAGATCTGAGATGGCACCTTGCTACCACCAAAACAGGCACGGTCTCACCCCCCTCGCCACCCCCTTCACAAGACTTGCTCGCACCTACATTGCCTCAGCTCCAACTCTCACCTGTCTGCACAGAGGGCTGACCCAGGAGAAAACCCACCCCAGCCAGTGAACCAAACAAGTCCCCACAGAGACAAAGCTCCCAGCTTTCCTTCATTGGATTATTTTTTCCGTGGTTTGCTCACACACAGAAACACAGGTTCAGGGAATCAAATTTTAGTCTTGGCACAAGGCACAGAACCAAGCGGGGGTGGGAGTCACGGTGTCAATTTACATTTACATCAGCTACACGTCGGGGAGAGGCAGTGTGACACTGACATCCATCTGACTCGGCTCCAAGCCAGCCTCGAGGAGGCATCCTTTGAAGAATCCGAGTTAGTTTTTTTCCTGGGCATCCCACAGGAGTCATTTTCACTGATTTGGATTTTTTTTTTTTTTCCCAACCAGACACCACCACCACCTGAGAACAGCTTGTGCAGAATCTATACTGTGAGAACTCACACATGTGGGCATTGACTCTGTTACCTTCACCTGTCAGGCAAGTCCCCACATCACTTTTCATTCTGTCCAGGATCACAGGACAAACAGTATTGACACAAAAAAGGACTTTTTCCTCGGTCTCTGCACCTTCCTCTGAGACTACGTGAAAATCACCTTTTGAAGGGTCCAGAGGCAAATCAACCACACAAGAAACACTTTAAATAAGACTTACAATTAATTCCTGCTTTATGGACTCTCATCCCAACAGACATACTGTGGCACTACGCTTTGAAAAGGGAACTCAGTATTTTGAGGATATTCCAGCCCAAAATGGGACAGGAGCTCTTAATACCACAGCTTATTTTGGAGCCTCCAGAATCAGCATACGAAGCAAAGAGACACTACTCACAGGAGCACAGATTTGTATAGATATGTCCATAGATCTATATTTTTATTGTTTTATATATATTTATAATATATTTATATTTTTTTAAAAGAATCCCTTCAAAAACTACCCTCCCACCTAGCAAAACAAAGATTAAACAATCAAAGACGGTGTCCTGGAGCAAAGTATCCCAGGGGTCTCATGGAGCCAAAATGACTGCTGAGCACCAGCACCCTCTTTCCAAGCTTCTGTGATGCCCTGGGGGTGCCAAGGTGACTGTCACACCTTTATGGCTCCTGAAATTGACCTGTCAAAAGACAGGGAGAGAGAAAGAAAGAAACACGTGGCCGTGGCGACGGGGGCTTGAGCGGTTGGGGAAACAGCAACGCGTACAACCTGAAGCTCAGAGTGTGAAACGCTGTGATGAAAAGGAGGGAGACACTGCCTGGAACGTCGGTAAAGAAGATAGGAAAGAGAACAAACATGCAGGAGAGTTAGCTGGCAAGATGGATCTCAGAAGCATCACACTTGGGACCCCCGCTACCCCTCCATCCCCCAAATCTCTTCCTCTCACCCTCCCAGTTGTGAAGGGAGATCCAACTAGTTTGATTTAGACCAAATTTTCGCGCTGCCCCGGAGCCTGTGGGCACAGGGAAAAAAAAGAAAAAGAAAAATTCAGAGTGGACACTCAGGTTCGTATCTTACTTCCTTCCTAAGTGCATGGAGAAGTGCACTCATGTTCACACACAGACACACGCTCTGCTGCCCGCACTGCTCACCCTTTGGCTTTGGAGGTTTTCTTGCTCGCCTGGCGCTGGTTGGTGCCAGGGGCTGGCTCTCTGAGCTCCGTGAGGTGCTGCTCTGGGTCTTGGGATGTGGCTGCAGCAGCGGCTGCTGTTGTCACTTTAATGGTCTTCTTCAGGTTTGCCACCTGCAATAGCAGCAAAGCGAGAACTAAGGGATTTCCCAAAGCTGGGGTTTTTTTGGCTACAGATTTTTTTAGTTTCACTTTGGGTTTTTTTAAAGTTTGTTTCTAAAGGAAGCCCTGGAGCTAAGAGCTGCAAGTTCACATCAAGCAAAAGAACCAACATCTGTCCAGGCCCCTGCACTGCAGAGGAGTATTAAGCTGATTTAGGACTCTTCTTCAGGCACAAGTCCCTGGGGGGTCTGGCCTAGGGAAAAGGCAATGCCTCACTTCAGCAAAGACTGTAACAACCACAGGGTACTGATTCTAGTTGTTTTAAGGTGAGGGGCACTGGCTGCTCCCTGCTGCACCCACTCACCTCGCTCTCTATCTGCTGCTTCAGGGCCAGCTGTTGCTCTTTGTGCTGGTTGGCACGGCTGACCTGCTCCTCGATGCCCGAGAGGACAACCTCGCAGCCCTGGCACCTGGAGAGGAGACCCAGAACTGAACAGGCCAGGGAATTGGAACAGCATAGAGAGAAACGTGAAAGACAGCAGATTTCAACTCCACAGGCCAAAAACACTGGGAGGTGACAGCTATGCCAAGCAGGGAAGATACAGGGGCAGGAGTCTGACGTAAAAACGCAGGGAATTATGTTATTATCTGGGAGGGGGACAGGCAACAAAGCCATGCTGGGTTAAGAATTACAGATAAACACTCAGGAAGCATCCTGCCAGCAGCCAGCACTGTGCAAAGGCTGCTGCATCCCCATCACCCTTCCAGCCACAAACAGGGGAATTTGGGAAATTGTTTTGGAAAACTACTTCCCGTTGGAGTATGGGAAAGGGCATCGAGTAGGTCACCTCCCAAAACCACCCACCCTTAGTGACACACAGAGGAGCCAGGGAAGCCACTGGCCACTCCTGCAACCTTCTTTGGGTGTTAGTACTGGGGGCTTCCTCCTCACCACTCCTGCAATGTGCGGGTGATGGTGCTAAGCTCCTCCCTCCGGATGTCCCTCCCAATGCTGTAATCCACCTCCAGGCGCTGGTTCCGTTGATCCAAGCTCCCTCGCAGCACATCTGCATACACAGCCTCAATCACCAGGTCCTCCAGCTGCCGGACATTCTTCAGCTGTAACTGCTCCAGCAGCACTGAGTAGGGGATGCACTGTGGAAACATGATGGTAACTAGTACGAGATAATCCCAGTGGAAGGAGAAGTCAGGAAAAACAGGGCCACTACCTTGATCTTGGCAGCCAGAGTGACGACTGACAGGTGCCTCAGTTTGTTCTTCTGGGCCTCTGTCAAGGGAGGGAGGTTTGCTGCTTCAGCTGTTATCAGGGGAAAGAACGGGGTATTAGAATTTATGCCTCATTTCCCAGTTCTGCACAGAAGCATCTGTACCACACCCGTCTCTTAAAACGTCTGCACACCAATCCCCCAAGTGGTGCTTAGTCTTGCCAAGCCATCCCCATCAATTCTCAGCTCAAAAGACCTTTTCTGAGCAGCCTTTCCTCCCACTATCCTCAACTCAGCCTCTCTAGCTGTCCCATGCCTTATTTATGCGTGTCTGCAAATCCCGATGGATACCTAAGTCTTTCCCCTGGCCCTTCAAAAACGTCTTTGTCAGGATGCTGTTTGGCAAGTAGCAGCATTAATTACGGCCAGGTACCCCGCTAGTCTGGGGCCCAAAGCACAACCAGGCGTGTGTCGGGCCGGGGCTCAGCCCTGGCTGCATGGGGGGCCTGTCGGGGAAGGGAGGCCCTGTGCGCCCCGGGTCTCCGGCGCGTTTCCCGCCCCGCCGGATCCCCACCACCGGGCCGGGGGGCCCGGGGCCCCCGCCCCGCGCCCGGCCTCACCCAGGTAGTCCGCGTAGGTGCCGTAGGCGAAGATGGTGAGGAGGCGGAACACGGGGGAGAACTCGCTGTCGGCCAGCTGCGGGGACACAGGGTCAGGCGGCGCCGCCGGGCCGCGGGCAAGGCCCGGCGGGGCCGCGGGGCCGGGCGGGTCTCACCTCGCGGACGGCGGGCATGTCCAGCAGTTCCCCGAACACGTAGATGCCCGGGGCCTCCAGCACCTGGTGGATCAGGCTGGCGAGCGCGGCGCCGCGGGCCGCCTTGGCCAGCAGCAGGAACTGCTCCTGGCTCTGCCCCGTCACCTTGCCCTCGGCCGCCATGGCGGGGCGGGGCCCGGCCCGGCCTG
>VWPU01025303.1:0-26345 GCA_013398955.1 Callaeas wilsoni | reverse complement strand
CCGCCCCGCTCCCGGCCCCGCTGAGCCCAGCGGCGGGGGCCGCCCGCACCACGCGGCCCGGCGCATTGTGGGGCTCGTCACTGGCGGCGGCCCGCCGGGGGCTGTAGTTCTGGGCGGGAGCCGAGCGGAAGCCATCGGGGCCCTCCCTCAGTCGGTGCTGTGTTGCATGCGGAGCGCGGCGGGAAGGAGCGGCGCCGGAGGGAACGCGGCGTGCGGCGGGTAAGCGAGCGCTCGGCGCCGGCCCGGCGCTGCCCTGCCGCCTCACGGGCGAGCGGCGCGCTCCGTACCTCACACCCCTTTCGGGGTTAACCCTCCCTCCTCTCGCCCCTGGGGCTGTTACCGGCCGAGCCGCGGCACCACCCGGGCTGGAAGGTACGGCGGGCCGGGCGTGCGGCCGCTTCCCTGCGGCCGGTTGGGGTCGGAGAGGAAATTCCGGCGCCTGTCTGGGTTGGCAGCTGACACGACTTTCTTGGCGGTGGTGATGCTCTAATGTAACGTAGCGCTGTGTCGGGCATCCATTGAGTGTATGCGGGGGCGGCGGTGGCCGCGGCGGTGCTCGGGGTGACCTTCAGCGCCCGGGGTGCCCGTCACCGAGCGGGCTCCCTGGAGGGTCATGTCACCGCCAACAGGAGGCAGCCCTCGGTGACATCTTAGTTGCTGTCCTGCTTGCGTATAGGGGGCAAGGAAATTTTGGCTTTTATCGACTTCTTAATCACATTGTTACATTTTTATCAGCATTAATCTGGAGTACGAATATCTGTCAGTAAATGTAATTTACTTCGTCGACCATGCTAGTGGAGAAATGTATGTGGAGAGACATGCTCTTATTTTTTATTTTTTGATGCAATCTTCAGCTGTTGCATAGGTGCCTATTTCTTGGTTATGTTTCGCAGTTACTGTTGACTGATTGTGACAGTGTGATGCAGATATTTTATATACTAATAAATAACTTAAAACAACATTACAAGGCCACAGTCGATTTTAGGTTTGTTTCTGGATACTTGTTTTCTTTCAGAAGGTGTAGTTCTTAGTAAAAATAGGCAGAAGTTCTTTTTAATTACACTTCTGACACTGAAGCTAAATTGAAAAAAAATTATTTTCCAATACCTGAAATTTTTCAGCTCTGTTGTGGCAGTGTAATTATTAGAGCTGTATCAGTTTATTGAATTTCTGTTATGAGTATCTGAAAATATAGCTTGAAGAGCATTGGAAAACCACAGAGTTTCCTGATGGTGGTTTGCCTCTAATAGTGGGCTTCCGGAGTTAATGTTGTGCAGTAGGAGTGCTGTCTTTCAGGAATGATAATTGTGATTTGTTGATTAGTTTTCCAAGAAGACGCAAATAGAGCATTTTCACAGAGATGGCTACAAAAAAAGTAGACATCCTTTTATCTGGTTTGATTTCTAGTGATACTCTGGTGACTGAGTCCCATAGATCAGTTTGGTTAATTCTAATAAATACAGAATTGTAACTTAAAATGCTGAGCACTGGCTGGGATATGATCGAGGAACTGAAACTACTTTTTGGGGTGAATTCAGCTATGCATCAACTGAAAGCGTTAGTGATTTCAGTTAAGTGTTATTCAGGTTCCCTTCAGGTATACTTTAAGGAAAACAAGCTTGAGTTTTAAAAGAACCTGATTACAACCTTTATAATGAAGTATTAGCAGAGAACTTATCAGAATGAGGCATTAGCAGAATGCCTCAAGAACATTTATTGTATTTTATGCTCTAACTAAAACAGGCAGTTCATGATAGTTCTTGATTCCTCTGAGATCATATCATTACTACATGTATACATAATTTCTTCTGAAAAAAGAAAACTTGCAAGAAATATATATACAGATGGTAATGTTTTGATTGTGCATTTACAGGAAAGAATTAGGAATTCATAAAACATAGTATGTGTCTTTAATGTAGGTAACACTCATAGTTTCAGACTGAGTTAGACTTCAATTAGGCATTTGCTGTTTTTACATTGTACTAAGGGTGAACCTCCAAACATGTGAGACTTAAACAAACATCAGCTATCAAACTGTGGTATTCAACAGTATGGATGTATACATATACGTAAAGCAGATATACATGTACTTAACAGGTAGTGTTGCCCCTTTGGAGAGTATGAGCTGTTAGGAATGACTGACAAGGAGAGTAAATGAGCCTAGCTTAGTGTAACTGTAGATGAAATAGGGTGAGGGAATGTTGTGGCCAGCTTCATGATCCCCTTGCGATTCATCATTCTCCGAGAAGGGTTCTCCAGCTTCCTGTCTGAAGCCTTACCCCCATCCCAAAATAAAAACAATCCAGAAGATGTGGGGGGGATTATTTTGTTTGTTTTCTTGCAGTTTCTTTCTTATACCATTTTTTTATGGTTGAAGGTCTGTTGCAGGTTTGTTTATGATTATTACATTCATTTTTAGGATTATGTTGGCATACTCTTTTAAATATTTTTCTCCTTATGTGAGAGAAACACAAGCACTAAATAGGTTTTTGTAGGGATAGTATTGGCTGAAAATAACAGATGTTAGGCACACAGCAAATATGAATTGTGGTAGGCAAAGTTTGTGTTCACATAGATTTGTTTTTCAGTAGATAATCCTTTGTCCTTCATCTCCTACTGGATAGTGTTGAAGAATTTGGCCTCTGCTTCTGAGCTCTAGTCCCAGGAATGTTTTGGCAGCAATTCAGTGTGGTCATGTTTGCTTTAAGAATAGAACTGTTTCATTAACCTTGAAATGCAGAATATGTTGATTGTTATTAGCTGGCTTGACAGCATTCCAATTTTAGTAATGGAAAAGGTACTGTGTTAATGACTTGGTACAGTTTTGTTAATTGCATGCTTACATTGGCATTCGAGAATAATACACGCATTTAGTTGGCTTGCTTTTGGAAAATTGATGTTGTATTCTCTCTTAATCAAGTTAGAATCTTCTTTGTTGTCAAAATTTTGTATGTGTTACTTGTGGCCTAATGTCTTGCATCCTGGAATTGTACAGAGGAGCAGATCTAGTTTAGTCTTTCCAAGTACTTGTGAGGAGTCAGCTGCTTTCAACAAATGAAAAATAGCAGGAATAACAGCATATTTATGTTTAAGTTTGGATATTGTCAGTATAGATGCCAATATTTTGCATACATTTTTAACTTTTTGTGCACAAAAAAATAACATATACATTTGTTTGTGGTTTCCAGTTGGAAAGCAAGTCCCTCACCTTTGTCATAATGCAGGTTTGAATTAGAGTTCTCTAGTGGTAGAATGCCTTCAGAATTATATTCTATCTTGAGATGCCCTAACTCTTTCTGCATCCATCTCGAATTGCTCAAAGTGGTAGTTACAAAGACAAGAACAATTTTTAATGCTTTATAACTATTTTATCTTTCTCTAAGACTTTAGTCAGCATTGCTTTTTCAAGTTAATCTTCACTAGGGTCTTCTGACTCACTGAAGGAAAAATTTATAAAATCTCTTCAGAGCAACTAATATTGTCTAGGGCAGATACAGAAGGTGTAGGAATAGTTCCCACTTCTACAAGAAGTGTGCTATATGTACTCCAGGTTTTAGCTCACTTTTTGGAGCCAAATGATAGCTGAAATGTGAGACACACATTGAGGAGTGAAATTTAATCTAGAGAGTACAGAAATACTAAGATTGAGATAGGTAGGTATGGATGTATATAAAATGTTGTCTGATATTTCCATCTCTCCTGAGCTTTCCTTGAAGAAAGCCTCCTGAGAGCACCACCCCTGCATATGGGCTGTTCTCCAGTATTTGAATTTACCTTGTTTTTTCCAAGTTCAGTTAACCTATTAGTAAAAGACACAAACATCAATGGGAAATTGGCCAATGAGGGAGTAGGGGGACAAAACTAAAAAGATGTAGGTCAGTGTAGAATGAATAAAGTAAATTGACAGTGGAAATAATCATTACAAATAAAGATTAAAATCAATTCCTAAGAAAGTTTTCTGGCTTCTCTTTTGGACATGTCTTTCTGAATGATTTAATAATTTTGATTTCTAGTGCATCTTTTTTATAGCATGGTCATATATTTTAAAGCCACGTTGTAAATTTTATGGATTTTATTTAAATGCATTTCATTATGGTTGTAACTTGCAGGAGGAATCTGCAGTTAGGAAATCGTTTTATAGCTGCAGTGTAGAAAGGTCGTGGAGTCACTTTCAGGGTGGTACTGCCCAGTGCTTGAATTTCTACAGAAGTTGCCCCATGGTACAGGAAACTAAATCTATGGAAAGCACTGGAAATGCAAGCATTAACTTCTATGGTGTTTGCTTATCTAGTAAACTTCTCAAAGGTTTTACAAATGAGTTTGCCCTTTCAATTCAATAGCTTGATGTTGGCCTGGTGCTCTAGAAAACATTTAGCCAAATCACTTTTGTCTTTTTTTTTTTCCCTCTTTGAGTGAACTGAGGTTGACCCGCAACAAATTGTGTTTCTGCTTTGCACTTGGAAGAGAGATTGAAACCAATCTTGAGAAGTAGCAGCATTCATTTTTACGTTTTCAAAACTCAAAGGTAAAAGACTGAGTCAGAGTTGTGAAGAAACTGTCCTATGCTGCTGAACTTTGTCTAGCTGTATAGTGACTCTTGTTATTACAAAATAAAGTCATTTCCATGTGTGGATCTACAGCAGTCTTCTTAAATGTCTTTTATTACGCTGTATTAAGTTGTTTTAGAGAAGGAAGTCATGCTTTTCAGCAATCCATTTAAAAAACAACCTCTAGAAAAAAAAACATAAAAAGTGCTAGAAGCGTCTATACATTCAGATAGAAAATGTTGCTGAAATCTCAAGTTTTTCCTCTTTATTGAGTGTTTATTGTGGATAATAATTACAACTGATAAGCAGAGTACCTACATAAAGAAATGAATGACAAAACAAGAAGATACTGCTCACAAATAGGAGCTGACCTTAATGGAAGAAAGTTCTTTTTTGATCTCCTGCCAAAGTCTACAAGCAGATGAACTGGCAGGCTCCAAGCTTGCTTTAAAAAGCTCCTGCACTGTCCATTTTGATCTTGTCAAATGAGAGGTTGCTACAGGCAGCAAAACAAACCTGATTGTTGTGCTCGATGATTAGAGATCTTGGGGAAACTGTTCAGAGCAAATCTGAAATTAATGCAGGATTTTATGTTAACTGAATGCCAGAGGAGGGAAAAGGAGACTTGTTTTCTCCTTAGTTTTATATTTTTCTGTCATCTAGAACTACTATTTTATATGGAAGGTGATTAATCACTCTTGACAAGGGAAAACCAGTATTTTTACTTTATTAAACTATTCTGATAGTTTATCTGAATTAGTCGTGGTAGTTTCATTTTCTGGTTTACATAAGTCCCTGCTGAAGTGAAAACACAAAGGAAATTTCCAATAGGTCCAATTTTTAATTAACAGACTTCTAAAGGAAAAGAGGCTAAAGCAAACAGTTGTATAAAACTTAAGTTTTTTAACAGTAGAAATGATAAGGGTGATGTTTTTGAAATCCTGCCTTTAGAATCCATCACTTTAAATAAATGTAGTGGCCTGAAGAAAATCTCTGTTTAGTTGGAGTTGCTGTCCATTAGCATGAGAAGGAGATGCCTCATTTCAGTGAATGACCTGAATACACTAAATATTATATGAAAGAAGAGGAATAGTACAGACAAAGATATTTGACAAAGCCCATGCTTAAGGTGAGATGTCGTGTCTGCAGGGAGAAAGCATATTTTAATGCTACCTTTTACGTGTACTGTGGAAACTGGAAATAAAATGTTTGTTTGCTTTTCTTTCTTTTTTTTAAAATTAATTATAGTACAGAGGGGAAAGTCAGACTGAAAGAGACAAAGTCACACCAATTTACCTGTCTCCCTTGAAAGAGTGAAATCTGTTAAACTTTGGCATTCTCTTTGATTTATTTTTAGGTGACGGGTGAGCTGAGAAGCTGTGAAGCTTACGTGAAATAACTGCGACTGATCAGTAGTAGCCCAGATGAAATAGGCATGTCCTAAGACGGCAGTAGGTCTGGAGTATGAACCAGCCTACAGAAGTGAGTTGATGCCAGATTTGTGAGTCTCTGTGGCTTGATGGCTCTCACTTACTCTGTCTCTAAGCCAAAGCCATCTTTTTACCAAAGCAATAAAGGAATGGTGCACAGCTTGATTACAGAATGCTCTTTCCAAGGAAGTGAACTGGAACTGTGAAGGAAGAAGTCATGAGTTTTGATCCCAGGGGCTTGGAGAGCATCCCTGGTAAGCTGAAGAATTACTATTACAAATCCTGAATGTGTCTAATATGTCATAAAGCACCAACCTGAGGACAATCTTACGTTTCACATTCTTTGTATTGCTTATGTGATATTGCAAAGGAACAAAAAAGTGAGTCCATGTAACTCACTTGTAAAGTCAGCGTGCAATGCAAAATACAGTTTGTAAGATTCTCACTGTCAGTAGTCAACATTGGTGTTTTTTCCATTGAAAGATACTGCAGATAGTCTTCATCTTGAGTGGAAACTTTGCAAAGATAATCACTGCATACCACTGATATTTTACCAATTTAGTATTAATGGGGTGGGTTTTTTTGGAATAATTGTGAAGAGATTAAGGGACACACACGCACACCCCACAACCCAGAAAGAGCTAAACTTCAGTTGCAGGGGTTTTAGTATCATGTTTCTCAGAGTGTGATTCCATAAGGATCATAATGGAATTTTATACTTGTTCCCTGATTTCAAAGCAGTATTCAGTTGATTTTACTTACTTTAAGATTGTTTACATCTATGTTCATTATCAAACCAATGCATAAAACAGAACAAGAAAAATGTGAATTTCCTTCAGAGAATGGAAGTGTATCAACTATGAAAAAGTCAGTGAAACTTCAGCAAACCAATAGCTGGTAAAATGTAGGTTTGTGTTTTATCTCAATGAAGAGGAAAAGACAGAAATTGAAACTCATTACATACGTTATATTCAGGAAGTCAGAGGGACACAGGGTATACCATCTTTTCAGGAAGTTGTGGGGTCAGCTGGGGATGAGGAACTTACAAGTATTGCAGTGTACATCAAGTGTTGATTCAGTAAGTATTCTGGTATTTTGTCTGGTACAGAAAAATTATTTTCAAATCTACCGAAGATTTATGAAGTATTTTATAGTACATAAAATGTATAGTACTGTAGCAACACTATTAAATTTTACATATATTTAACAGTGCACTATTACTGGCATTTACTCTCTTTCAGATGGCTGCTTCAATGAGGACCTTCCTGAGGTGGAGTTGGTGAGCATGCTGGAAGAACAGTTGCCAGATTACAAGTTACGAGTAGACTCTCTGTACCTGTATGAAAATCCAGACTGGATCCAGCCCACGGCTTGCCATGGCCGGCTGCCGGAGATCGCTTCTCCAGCTCGTGAGGAGGACTCCTTCCGTTACATGAGTGAGTGGATTTTTTTTTCCCCCCAAGTATTGAAGATAAAAATCTAGATACAAGGTTAATATTAATATTAGGAAATGGTCAAATCTGGAAAACTTTGGACAGGTGGAAGAAAAGGCTGAGTTCAGGGGAAGTGCTTCTGATTCAGGTCTGCAATTATAATGGCTGACTTGGGATGTCCCGTGACTGCCTGATCATCAGATTTACACACTGAAGTAAGAGTGGGAACATGTGATAGTGAAAAAGAGGCAGGAACCTAGAACTGCACTAGAAGAGATCTAATACAAGAAGTGTGAGTGTGCAGCAGCTCTGTTTTCAGGAATGTTAACGGTGCTGCGGTTGATTCGGTGATGTTCCCCTGATGTTCAGTGTCAGTGTTGTTTGTGAAGTGCTGTCAGTGGTTTCTTCTGGAGATAGAAAAGGAGTGAGTGGCAGATAAGTCGGTACTAGATCAATGTTGATCACTACCTCGGTACTAGATCAATGTTGATCACTACCTTCCTGTTCTGAAAATACTAAGTAACTTATTCCTAATCAAATGATAAAGAATTGACAGCTTCAGTCACATGAAGAAACCTTTAATATGTTGAAAAGCAAAGGTATAGAAGGTTGCTGAAAGCACTGAACACTTACTTGCCTGTAGTTTCTAAGTGTTGTAAGGACAATGCATTGTAATCACTTCAGAGAAACGGGGAAGTCCTGTTTCCTCCATATATTGGAACTATTGGAACAAACCACGTAGAAAAATAAACTTGTTGTTTATATACAATCTGTAATGATTACCTCTTCCTTGTACATGCCACCTCTAAAGGGTTTTTTTTTGTCATTGTTGTTTGTAGTTTAAGCTTCCTGAGGGTGCATAGCAAAGGAGTAAGAAAGACTAAAACATTTGCTCCCAAGAAAGCAGTACTCAACAATCTAGAGTGATCTTGTTATGAATTGAACTTGCAGGCTTTGAACTCTTAACCATGGAAAGTAATTGGAAAACCGCTTAATGTTTATTGCTCAGTCTGTTTCTGGTAATAATATTGCAAGCATAAATGATTTTATAGTCAAATGAATGCTTTCATAGTTTACTGGAAGCAGTTCTGTAGTTGGTGGGGTGTGTACTTGCCTCTTAGTGTTCATTATAAAGAGGTGGGATCAGAGTCTTATCTGTGCTGCATGGAGCTTGACATGAAATGTGGCTCTGCTGAAGCTTTCTGCTCAGCACCTCACCTGTGTGACGAAACACGGGGCTCCGAAGGACCTTCGGTCAGTGTGAGCTTGCATTTTCAGCCTGCAGGGAGAGGGAGAGGTTTTATCAACAAAGCTTTCATGAAGCCTGTTGTGTATTATTTGGTTGTCAAGGTACTGCAGAAAGTGCTGTCTTCCTGTTTCTCCCAGAGAGTTCTTTTCAAATATAGAAGGTGCCCAGTGAAAACAGTAAACTGCTTGTAGGAGTTTTTTAAGAAGTTTTTTAAGCTATAAATGTTCTCTTGTAACAATGACTGAAATTGAATTAAAAGATAGATGTTAGGCATAACATATAAAACTAATTCTTGTATCATTTAAGAACACTTTTCTGACTGTTGAGTCATATAAACTCAAGATAAATACGATTTGTGTTTCTCCTAGAAATTGTCCAGACATTGGTTACACTTGTCATCATAGTAGCTTTTGTGAGACTAGAAACCTACAGGGACATACTGGGAAGGTCCCAGACAAATACAGATATAAATCAAGTTCTAGTTATAATTATTGTTGAATAGCTTGTTAGGTGAAATTTTAATCTTTCGTTCTGTTGTCTGGAATTGGGAATAAATGTGACATGAAGCATAACATGGGGTTTTAGCTGTGTATCTTCCTCCCCCTATATATGTATGGAAACATTTTCATAACTTCTTTCCAAGAGAGAATGCTGAATATATGGTTGGAATGAATTTGTAGTTGAGAAAAAGCCCCAAAATAACACAACGGTTATTGCACTTGAGCTCCTCCTCTTTTTATGGCTGCTGCTGCGTATAAGGTCTGTCCTATGACCAGCTGAATTCCCACTGGCAGTGTTCTCAGTGAGGTGGAAGAATATTATCTGTTTCAACTGTGCTAGCAGAAGAAGTCCTGAATTATAAAAGATCTCTCTTTAGAACTACTTTGAATGTGTGAATAAAGGGTCATGGCACAACATAACAAGAATTTTAACCAAAATGAAGAGTTGCTTGCAAGTTTTGCTTGGCAAGGTGAGTATTGCGTGTGCATGTGTTCTCAAGAGAGAATTATAACAAACTGAGTATAGTTTTGATCCTGTACTAAGAGATAATATAGAAATTTATATTGAACTAAGTTTCAAAGCTGTTTGTTCTGTGATTTTATTTATCAGAGTAGAGATACTTGCTCTTGATTTTAGGAACCTACCTACCTGAGTAACTGGTATGGAATTAGTGTAAATTCTTATTGCAGAGACTGGATAGAAACTTGTAACATGAAATCACCTGCTAGGAACTATAACCACAGGAGAGCTGGCTGTATTCTGCCTGTAATGGCTGTAACTTACTTATGTATGTGCAGTGAATTTTCCAAATACTGATACACTAGATGAGTTTGGAGTCCCCTTTCAGCAGCCAGTATCAGCAACCAAGCAGTAGAGTAAAATTGTCCTCCAGATGCACATTATGCTACTGATAGATCCATAGTTTAAGTTTAGTGGAGAGTTTCTATTTTTTCCCTGCTTAGAAATACAATTAGTAAATGACAATGCTGTAAGTTCAAAGCTCCTGCATGCTTGAACAGCATGTGTTGGGTTTTTATGCCTACTGATCTACTTGATGAAAAGCATTTGGTTTGTTACTTTGATATATTTTTCTTTTAAGCTTTTAGAGAAACAGTAAAACTTCTCCTTCTGTGTTGTTCTTCCTGTTCTCCTATCTTTCAAGATTACAAAAAAGTTTCTTTTGTTACTAAAATGCAGCTTGGTTTAGATCTTAGCATAGCTGTAGTGTTATGCTTAAAAAGGTTAATTGCGGACATTATATATGTAAAGGATATAGACAGCTTATATAACATATGTAAGTAAAGTTAGTGACGTGCCAAGCTGAAGTGCATGCTGTCTCATAACTAAGTGTGCAGTCCTCAACAAAACAAACGAAAGAAAGAGCTGATAATCAATACCACTGTGTAGTCAGAGTAAGAATGAGATTTAAACAAGGTTAAAGAGTGAAGGAAATCTCAAGATCAAATCCATAGTAATCTCATTTTGCAGTTCAGTGGTGATGGAATTAGTTCTGAAACAGGTTAATTTAAACCTTCAGCTGAAGCAGATACTTCTATAAGTTTTAAATTAATATTGCTGCCTTCTTCACGTTAATGATCCTGACTTCATAAAGCAAAAATAGCAAATTGCTGTTGAGCTTAGACAAGCACAAACATTCATCACCTGACAGAGAGATGTATAATTCTGCTCCTGAAGGAAATCATATTTAAATGCTTCCCTAAAAGGCCTAAGAAAGTATTAATAGTGAAAAACTATTAATGTTTGTACATGCCTTTATTTTTTGGTTGGGGTAGATGCATGGCAGAAAATCACCTATTTCCTTACATTTTAATTCTTTCTCCTCTTTGTTCTCTTTTCCCTCCCATATCTTTCATTATCTGTCACTCTAGCTCTTATTGAACTTCCTTCCTCCTCCTTGGATGGATCTCACAAATTTGCACAAGGTAATTACAATGCCTTTGTTACTACCATCTTCTATTTCTCAAGACATGAACTAGAGCAGACCAATGCTTTGCAGTTTTAGCACTGTGTTTTGTTCAGAGTTGTCACAAATTCTTCATGCTTTGCTTATTTCCTCACTCAGTCCTGTTTTCAAATCTTCTCTTTCTCAGTCTTATAATAGTTTTACAATCTCTTCAAACATTAGAGTCACTTGATTAGTAAGATAGCATTTACTGCTACATCTAAAACGCAGACATACATTATCTCATTTCTTCTTAATTGTTTCCAAGATGGTCAAGTCCTTAATAAATGTATTTTCATGACTAGTCTCAGAGGTCTCCATACTTCCTGTGATAGCTGTCACACAACCTAGCGGGAATTTTGCCTCAGTGTTAAAGTATGTGTTCAACTATATTTGAATATGCTCCAATATACTCTTCCTCCTCTCCCCAGCAGGCTGGATGATTCAATTGCTTAGCTGTATTCAGAAAGTTGCTGTTAGGAGATTTTTCTCCTTTTTCTAAATTTGAAGGATGTGTGAGCACATCATGTCTTAGTTAATATTGCTGAAAGGTATGAATGTTCAATACCTCATTTATCAGTCTCCCAAATGAGTATTGTTTCACATTTCTGAAGTTGAAGATGCATTTTCATAGCCTCTGCTGCCTTTGTCAACCAAGTACTGTGTTTGTATATAAACAACATTGTCTGAGTTTAGCTCCCCCTTTCCCACAGTCTTCTTGACTTTCCTTCAATAAGCATGTTTGTCTCTCTTCAGTTCTTGGCACAGATAATGTGGGACAGAAAGACTACAGTGAAGATGACATGGTCAAACGTCTGTTAGCTGAGGTATGCTTGTCTCTGTCGTGCTGGGTTAATGCAGTTGAGGAAATGTGTTTGAGGGAGGGTTTTATTCAGCTGCTGGACATTTTGATTGTGTTCTCGGCAAGAGGTGCTTATCAAACACACGGGTAATGAGAAGCTGCCCATTTGCTTGCACCTCCTCAGAAACAAAATTCAATGACTGTGGGCACCCATGAGGCCAGTGAGTGTAAGAAAGAAACAGCTTTCTCCTGATTTCCTGTTGCTCCTGTGCTTCTTCCCTTTCGACACTGTTCAAGCTGAGCAGTCTGTCCTGGAGAAAGTGTCACTTGGAAGACCACAGGCCTAAGTAAATGTGATTTTTTTTGTGTGTGTGTGATTCAACAGAGCCCACATAACCTTTGTACTCAGCACAAAACCCAAAACTGTCTCCAGGTTTGGTGCTTTCCCCTCCTCCTGTTGTTGCAAATGGCTGTGGAAGAGAATATACTGTATCAAAAACCACAGTTATGGATGTGTTCTGGATCCAAGTGGTGAGGCATTAATAATTTTGTAACAATGTTGATCCATTTGAGGGTGAAGGGGGATCTCAGAGTAGTGATGCATTGAGCAATATCAAGGAGAATCTAAAGCTACTCTGAATTTAAACCTTATGTCATAGAAAGGAAACATTTTTTCTCATTCTGTGAGCAGAAAGATCGGGACCTGGAACTGGCAGCACGAATTGGACAAGCCCTCCTTAAGCGAAATCATCTGTTGATGGAACAGAATGAAGCACTGGAAGAACAGTTAGGACAAACTCTAGACAGGGTAAGTGGTGGCTTTTCTTTCTTTTTTCCTTTACTTAGGGTTTTTCTTTTCATTTTTTTCTCTCTTGTTTTTTTTCCATTTATAATGGTGGTAAGGGGATTAATAGAAATGTATTATTTCATTGTGAAAGGGGTGATTGGTGCTCTCAGACTGCAGAAGTGTGCTTAGATGTCATTCTTCTGATCATTGTTCAATCACTTCTTGCAGTCCAGGACTTGAATATGAAGACCATGTATTGTAATTACTGAGAAATTATGAGAATGTTAGCTATCATTATGGTATATCAGACAATCAGTCTGATTTCCCACTGTTAAACTAAGAATGGACTAACATAAGTCAAAATAAGAGATTGGTATCTGACATGAGCTGCTACATAACAACTTCCCAGGTGAGGAAACAGAAAATGAGCTGGTTAATGGGGTGCTTACACTAAGAGTAAACAAATGAATAAATAAAATGTAATGAAAAGTGAATTCTGATCAAGATCTTCACTCCATCTCTTCCTGTAAGCACAAATTCTTGATCTAACCATTTCTTTGTTTTTCTTTCTTAAAAAATAATTAAATAGTTGACAAATAACCCTGTGGTCAACAGATGTAGTGTAAGCTACAGTGAAATGGATTCAGGTGCTTGTATAAAATAGTATGCTGGTAACAAAGATGTACTCATAATCAGCTGTAGGACAGCATAAACTTAGGTATTCATATGAAAATGTAGATGGGCAAAATAGATTTTATCTAAATTAGATCCATCTCTTCGTTTGTTTTTAATTGTCCTACAGTTCATTTAATGTGCAGACTGGAGGGTACCACTCTAGACACGTAAAGAGTTGTCTCAATTCTTTTCTCCAGGAACTCAGCAGTTCAGAGTAATGGTCATAATCAAAATGATAGCTAGCATGTTAAAATGAAATAATATATCATGGCAGCTGGAAAATGATTTTGCAGGAAACTATTTAAAAAGTAGGTTCTGGTGTTCATTTTTATGGTGTCTTGAATTTTCAGTCTCCCTTGCAGTGGTAAAATTATGATTCTGCAAACTTCCTGTAAAATGAATAGAGGTGTGAGCTATTCTTTAATCTCATTTTAGGCTGGAGCAGTGGTGTCCTAGAGGCTGCATAAATAGTACTATGATACTGCATATCTCACGTGTATTTCGCCTGGTGGCGATCTTGTCCTAGGTTAACCAGCTGCAGCATGAGCTGTCAAAGAAGGATGACCTGCTGCGTATTGTTTCCATCGCTTCTGAGGAGAGCGAGACGGATTCCAGCTGCTCCACACCACTGCGTTTCAACGAGTCTTTCAATGTCTCCCACGATCCATTGCAGCTGGATGTCCTGCAGGATAAACTCCGAGAACTGGAGGAGGAGAACCTGGCTCTGCGATCCAAGGTGCGTCCCACTGGCGGTGTGTGCTGTATGTGCTGGCTATGAAACGAATCAGGGTGCTCAAAATCCAGCATCAGGGTTTCTCTGGAAGTGCATGGCTATTCTGTGTCGCTGTATACACATCAGTCCCAAGCACTTTCCCTCCATGCCCATATCCTTCTGTTTCCTTCATTCCTCATTGTCCCCAGAGTTCTCTAGTAGTCGGTTCTCAGTGCAGTTGTGATACATGAAAAAGCATGGGAACATACATAAGCACCCAGTAAAAGTACTTGGACAGATCAGGCCCTCAAGTTCATGCAGTTTGTTTTGATATAAATCTGGCTGCAATGAGCAGGAGTATTTGGGGAATTCCATTCTGTTGCCACTGTTTTTGTCAGAAGATATTTAAGGGTTAATAAGCTTCCACTTAAATTATTTTAAAGACACACTTAGTTTTGACTCTGTGATTAGTTTCTCTATTTTAACGGGTTTGTTGTGTGTGTAAAACTTGAATGCAGGCACTGTGCCATTAGAAGGATAGAGACTAAATGGCCAGACAAAAAATGGCTATAAAACGGAACCAACAGCAAAGGTCCCAAGAAGTGGAATCTACAGATGCAGTGTCTTTTCTTTCATAGTGGAGAGTGGAACTTGTAAAATAGGACATTGTTTAAAACTGAGTTCTTCTGTTGCCTTTAAGAGAAGGAGGTGGTGTTTGTAAGAAGGGTGAGGGCTTTTTATTTTGTGGGTATGTATGTGTGGTGGTTTGATTTTTTATGCAAGCCTTTCCCAATATAAGCTTGCCTTTATTTTGCTCCTAAGCCTGTATATGATTGCATAGGTTTACAGACCAGCCAAGAGTTAATCGTTCTGTGATATAACATAACCTTCACTGAGTTGAAATAGCCTCAATTACAATGAGCCTCTATTTGCTGTTTTGTTTATTTTCATCTGACAGCACTATGTAAAGAAGTGTATTTGACTGCACTTGTGTAAATGTACCACTGTTTGCTGGGATAATTTTTTAAACCATTTGCTGAGTTTTACAGTGTGAGTCCCTTACTGGCAAACAGTCCTGAGTGTAGAAGACTTGTCTGTGCTAAATCTAAGATTATCATCAAAAGGGAAGTGGGAATCTAAACTACTTCATGTCGTTTAGATATGTTGTGATACACAGTCTCTGGCCCAGAAAATTTAGTCTTAATAGACAAGTTGGGAATGTGGAGAAAAGCTATTCTACCAAGAGCTTTTCAGTGCCATAAGAGAGTTGGCTAACATCAGTCAGTTTTCAAGACTTTTTTTTTACCTCAAGTTTTTTTGAAGCAAATTAAATTGCTTATTTCTGATTTCTGTCTTGGTTCACTTTCCCTACCAAATTACATCTTTTTGCAACAATTTCTTATTAGAGCCAAGAGATCAGGCTTTGTTCATGTGTCTGTGTGTCTTTCACTCAAAACACCTGTAAAATTCTGGGAAACAGGTTATGGTGGAAAACACAGTTGCATAGAGTTTTTAAAGAGAGACGAGAGACTCTTCAGTTGCAAGAATTTTAGAAATAAAAATTTATAACATTATAGATAAACTGAAATTGTTTCTGATAAATAATTTTCTCAAAGGCTTGCCATCTGAAGTCAGAAACCATTACATACGAAGAGAAGGAACAGCAGCTGGTCAATGACTGTGTCAAAGAACTCCGTGAGTATCCAGGTTGTATTTTGGAATGGCAGAATGGTAGGTGAAATACCTAGTGCCTACAGCTTCTTAGTTAACCCTGAATCCAAAAATGATCTTCAGTAATTTATGCCAATCGTTGAAGTCTTGCCCTTTGCCCAAGTGCAAGGTTGTTTCTGTGTTCTATCAAGTTTCACTCTGGCATTGAAATTCAGCTGTGTCTGTCATGTTTAGATGGGAAAAATGAACACCAAAGGTAATGTCCATAAACTCCGTAAACTGAAGCCTACAGACACTGGAAAACCAACAAAATACTCTTCTTGTGCATTCAGCCCACTTGACACTGAAATGTGTTGGTGTATAGACTCTTAAAATTATGAACACAGTAGTTTTAAAATATACGATATGAACCAGAGCATTTAAATTAGCAAGTGGCTTAATTTGTCTAGAGCAGTTGTTTGTATTTGCTTTGGGGACTGCTTATTTGCAAAGAATTGCAACTACTCATATAAATGTAGGCCAAGTATTCTGAAACAATAAAGAACAATACCTTTTTTTAATCTGTAGTCATTTGATATGTACTACTTCCTTTGTGCATAATAACCTTAAATTATATTTAAGATTATTTTTTTCTATACAACCACCATAAAGAAGACTGGGTTACTGCTTTATTTTTCTTGTTAGAGATGGCCATAAAATACAGTGAATTGATACTTAATTGGTTAATTTACTCTGATCCCACTGAGAAAACATGCATCTTTTGCAAGTAGGAATTAGTTCAAATATGCTCTCCTATTTTCCTTCAGTAAGAATATTTGTGAGTTCACTTTTTTATTCAATTCTATAGCATGTGTAGGCATGCTAGGTACTTTAGACTCACAGAAAGAATCTTTTCCTAAAGCTGTGTTGCCTACAGCTTTAAAATTTGCATTTTCAGGAAAAAGGTATCTGACTGAGCTTAAGTGCCCACAGGCCCATAAGCAGGGCCTTGTTCTGCAGTAAATGTGTGAGGCACAACAAGCACTAAAGTTGTGGTGTGACCTTTATGCAGCATTGATCAGACTTTATGACTTTGCAGTGCTTTCAGGGCAAGTGTACAAAAGGCTAACTGCATAAAAATATTTCAGCTCTTTGAGTTGCTTTGTCATCTCACTTCGTGAAGTGCTTGCTAAAAGAAAAAAAGAAACAGGAAATTGTATTCAGTGGATCTTTGGGCAATAGTGAATAGGATCAAGAGTGTATGTTACACTTGAGAAGGTTTGACAAAATGCCTTTGCTTACAATGGTAGTTAATAACAAGATTAACTCAGAACCAGACTTTTCCAGCATATTCCAAGACTGGCCTTGGTCATGAGTCATTATGTAATTTGAAATAGTTTTATTGTGGTCATTTCACATACTGGTGATGTGTGTTTCAGACTCTGCATGCTTAGTTCTTAATATGTTACACCTGCATTTGAAGTTAACTCTTTTTCTTCCTCCTCCCCACTGTTAGGCTTTTTGTTATGGATGTTCTAAGGCACCTACTTCTATGTATTATGAATTAATTTCCTAAGAGTATTGGTCATTTTGCAGATTGTTGTTGACTTTTACTCATCCTTTCTGGGGTTTTTGAGTTTGGGTTTTTTGTATACTGGGAGAAGGTCTTGACTAAGTTCCTTTTGTGTTTTGTAGGGCAAACAAATGCTCAGATTTCCAGGATAACAGAGGAGTTGTCAGAGAAGAGTGAGGAGGTGATTCGCTACCAGGAAGAGATCTCATCCCTTTTGTCCCAGATTGTTGATCTTCAGCATAAACTCAAAGAAGTAAGGGAATGCTGATAAAGTGTCCGTGTATGGTACTAGATCTGTGCATGCCAGCGCTTACAGCAGGCAGAAGTTGACTTTGCAAGCCAGGGGGTTGCACTGCAATAGAGTGGCTGTTCCAGGAAAGTCTGGCAGAGGATCAGTCTCTTGGGGAAATCAGCTGAGAGAATGATGAGCACCTTTTTGTGCTTTCAGAATGTGATCGAGAAGGAGGAGCTGAAACTTCACTTACAAGCCTCCAAAGATGCTCAGAGACAGCTGACAGCAGAGGTACTTAAGGCTTCCATAATACACATTTACATAAATGTTTGGGTTAGAATACAGGAGAAAGAAAACAGAGAGAGAATGGGAACTACTGCTTGTTAATTATGTATGATTTTTAATCTTCCATTGTGTTGGAAGTCATATGATTGGAGGAAAAGAATAATTATTTTACTTAAGCCTACACAAATATTTTTGTAGTTCACAGGAGTGTGAAAGGCAAGGAGCTTGTTTCCCAGGTAGGGAGGTCTTCCTGTTCTTAGTTATGAGAAAAAGAGTGCTTTATCGTGAATATTACTGGTTATATCAACAGTACTGTAACTCATTAGATTTTAAGGCAGTTCTCTTTTTTTGCTTCTGTTGCATTGGTAGTTGGTGTATTTGCAGTTTTTCAATGTATTTTCCTTTGAATTTCATCAAAGGAAATACATTTACTTTTTCCTCTTTCAAATCTTCATATTTTGTCACTAAAACCTCTGCGGGTGCTGTGCTGACTGTTGTCCATTCCACTTGTGGGCATGTGCCCCGCAGCTGGAAGAATCTTACAGTGTTGAATCAGCCATTATATGTTACTGTAGGAGTTCATTGAGTTTCACTCTGTCTTGTCTCTGAAGAGATAATGTCTCTCTCTCTCTCTCTCTCTTCTCTTCCAGCTCCATGAGTTGCAAGATCGGAACGCAGAGTGTCTGGGGATGTTGCACGAGTCGCAGGAAGAAGTGAAGCTGCTGCGCAGCAGAGCCAGCTCTGTCTCTTGTCTGTGCCACCCGCAGTCCCGTGGAGCGTTTCCTGTGGTAAGCAGCACCTCTAGCGCGGCACACGCTGCTGTGGGAGAGAGCAGCTCTAGGAGCACAGCTGCCTTTGCAGAAGCTGCAGCCAGAACTGCTTTGTAGTAGGCAAAGGAGCTGATCTGTTGGTTTTTAAATTTTTCAATGTGTACACTTGTGAGAAATTTAGGAAGTTAGTTAGGAGACTAACTGTTCACTTGTCACGTTGTGACACTGCATTTATTTTTCCTTTTTATATGCCATTTATGTTTAATAAGGGAATTGGCATGTTCTACAGCTTATGCTCTGTTGTGCTAGTGTCTTGTTTGATGTTGGTGTGAATTTTATAACTCGACAGTGTTTCTTCAAGAAACACAGCATCTCACATACTCAAAATATCTGGGAATTCTTCAGGTTTTGTTTGGTTGCTCTGTGTGTACAGAATCACTCATGTACATGCTTGGCCCTGTAAAAAGTGCTCTTAAAACTGTAGCTTAACTAAAGCAACCAACATACAGAGTACATAAAGAAACGCAAAGAAAAAGCAGATGTTGCTAATGAAAAGTGAACCCATGCTGTTTACACATGGATGTAATTATGGTGGAAAACTGTCCCACGTGCCCTTCCTTCAGAGGCCAAAAGGTTTGTCCAAAGTATACTGATACTAGGCAAAAAAATGCAGATTGTTAAAAATAATTTTTACAGATATCTTTTGCTAAAATTGTTAGATGGAAGACTTGAATCTAATTTGTCAACTCTTACGGTTTACATATTTCCCTAGGATTCCCTCGCAGCAGAAATTGAAGGCACAATGCGGAAGGAATTGAGTCAGGGTGATGAATCTGTTCTCTCCAAGCAAAAGTATGTTTTCAGATCTCTATGTGCTATTTTGATATTTATCCATAGACTTGTATTAATTAAGGTGAAACTGATTTTTGAGACTCTGTAAATGCATATATTCCCTCTATGATGTTTTCATTGTAAATAAAAAAAGATTCATAGTATTTGGTTATCTTCAATTTTGAAACCTGCTGTTCTAACTTGGTTCTATGAAGAAGCTGGAAATTGCTAAAAGGATGTTGTTTCATTCTTTATTTGTGAGATTTTTTGATCCAAATTCTCTGATGCACAGGACTAGTTTTATCCCTTTTAATGCTTATAGAAAAATTGCTGGACAAATGACATTACAGCTGAAGGACTCATAACAGTTTTCAAAACCCTGAAGACCTGTTCATGGATCTCATAATTCTGAGCAAGAAGTAATGAACTAAATATGTGGTTCTGAAAGCATATACAAGTTAAATAAATAAAATACATACTTCTGAATAGTCTAAAGCAGTTCTCAGTAGAGGTTCAGGTCTTTCAGGTAAAGAAGTGGTAATTCTGGTACTTTGAGTAGTTCTCCTGAAGACATGAGTGTGTTAGGTAATCACATTTTTCTGAACATCTTTTTAGTGAGGTCTCTGCAGACTTTTCAAAGTTTGTTTTTCAGAGATTTTTCTTTATTATATCTTTTTTGCTTCTGAAAACCATGTTTGTTTGCTTGTCTTTTCCGCAGGGGTCAACAGAAACGAGTGTTTGACACTGTCAGGGTTGCTAATATCATTCGTGACCGCTCCTCTTCCTTTCCTGTCCCGTTGCCAATCCCTGGATCAAATCGTTCGAGTGCTGTTATGACAGCAAAGCCCTTCCAGTCTGGTGTGCACCACTTGGAGAGCCACGCACGCATGGCCCCGGGAAGCAGCTCTGAGAAGAATTTGAAGTAGGAAGCACAGCCTGTTACCTTCTTCTGAAAAGAACTGATTCAAAACTAAATCCAGACTGGACTTCTGCTGTGTAAGAGACAAACAGTTAATTTAATGGTCTTAATAGCTATTATTGTTTGATGTTTCTCACAGAGACACTCACAGTCCTGTCCAGCCGGGAACCTCTGGAGACAATGACCTGGTCACAGCTCTGCACAGGCTCTCCCTCCGTCGTCAGAACTACCTGAGTGAGAAGCAGTTCTTCGAGGAGGAGTGGGACCGAAAAATGCATTTGCTGGCTGAGCAGAAAGAAGAGGCTAGTGGCTGCAGTACACCAACAGAAAGCTCTTTTTCCCCGAGTACAAACTCAGAATTCACGGATCTCTCTGCCAGCTGTACTAATCTCCGTGTTCTCCTACCAGAGAAGTTGCAAATTGTCAAACCCATTGAAGGTAAGAGGATGATCTTCCTTCTCTCATTAGCGGGAAAGGATTTTATATTTGCCAGCTAAATCATTGTGTGTATAGCTAGGTATGATGTGCAGTAACAGGAAGCAGTAGTATTTGGTAGGCTTCATGCCAGCGAGCTCGTCAGCATCGCTTTCTACTTGGCTTTCTTAGAGGGTGCTGAGTGTTAGGCTGCTTCTTGGCATTGCCATCCAGTGGATGTGTCATCATGAATTCTTGTGACTCGATACAGTAGTAGGTAATGGCTCTCTGAATCTCTTTTTTGTCACACCAGGATCTCAGACCCTTTTTCATTGGCAGCAGCTTGCTCGACCCAACCTAGGCACCATTCTTGACCCAAGACCAGGTGTTGTTACTAAAGGCTTTACCCCTCTGTCTGATGATACCGTGCACCACATCTCTGACCTGGAGGAAGATGATGAGGAAGAGGGCGAAGGAGGTATAACATTTAAAGCACAACAGTCCTTCCCGGAGGAGAAGAAATGTACATTGGCAAAGCCAGTGTCAGGGATTTTCCTGCCACCTGTTACTTCAGCAGCAGTACCACTCACCGGTAAGAATCATGGTTAGTGCTTCTTCTTGATTCCATTTAGCAGTGTCCTTTTCTCTGTGGAAAGTATTTGACGGTGTGATAATGCTGTCTCTGCTGTCCTTGTTCTTTACGTCAAAAAAAAAGGACTCAAAAACATTAGCAACGATAATAACATTGTCTTAAACTTTGATTCGTTCTTGTATGTCTTTATTTTTACCCTCAATGGATGTAATTTCTTCACATTGCAGCCTCAAATCCAGGGAAGTGTCTGTCTTCAACAAATTCTACATTTACCTTCACTACCTGTAGGATCCTTCACCCATCTGATGTCACTCAAGTTACTCCCAGGTATGAGGACTGCTAACATCCCAAATGTTGCTGCATAGGATTAAACAGTTACTTCCTGGCTTTTGCTACATGGATCAGTTCTAAAAAATACTAAGGCAGTTAGGCAACATGTAGGATGTTACTAATAAAAGTATTTGTAATTACAAAGGGAAACTTGGAATTCTCTAGAGTGAGAGTTAAAACAGGTTAAGGTAACTTGAAGTAAATTTTAACTCTTAAGCAGCAGATGCCTTGTATCATATAGATACTGTGGAAAAAAAAGATTCTATGAGAATTTATTTTCTGATTCTGTTATTTATTTTTTTTTAACCGGCTGGACAACCATGTTAATATTCTATCTAATAGTGTCCAGGTGATTACAGAAGGTAAATTCATGGGTACTTTGTAGAACAATAATTCTGAGTACTGAAGCTGAAACTGTCACAGCTAATAGCAATAGTTTAGTTTTCCTTGAGTCCTTTGTATACTAAAAGGCAAATGAAGAGCAGGTATAAAAATGTCTAATGTGTGTATATTCTCTGTTTAATTTTTATTTTATTTCAGCTCCATGGGTGCTCCATTTTCACTGGGAAATACTGGCAGCAGTACTGGAAACCCAGTAGTGAGCACTCCAGCCATTCCTTACAGACTAAGTATTGGAGAATTTCTCACCAACAGAAGAGACTCAACTACTACTTTCAGCAGCACAAGGAGCCTGGCTAAACTTTTGCAAGAACGAGGCATCTCTGCCAAGGTTTATGACAGCCCCGTATTAGAAAAACTGCCTTTGCTACAGCCCCCTCGAACTCTTCCCATTCCTTCTACTCCGCCAAATTCTCCTTCGCATTCACCTTGTCCTTCCCCTCCACTGTTTGAGCCTCAAGTGCGTCACTCAGAAAACTTCCTGGCTTCTCGACCAGCAGAAACATTCTTGCAAGAAATGTATGGCCTAAAGCCCTCCCGTAAGGTCCCAGATGTAGGCCAGCTGAAGATGAACCTCGTGGACAGACTGAAGAGGCTGGGAATTGCCAGGGTGATCAAGCCCCCTGAAGCACAGGACCATGGGAAGAATCAGGGGCCAGAGGTTAGCTTGCGAAGGCAGGACTCAGCTGGGTTTCTAAGTGCAAGTAGAAACTTAATGGCAGGACTGAGAAGAAACCAGAGTCTTCCAGCCATGACTGGAGCACTGGGAGCTCCAGTTTGCACACAGTCATCAAAAATGAATATACTAAAGGAAGACTAACTGGCCTGAAAGATGTTTGACTTAGAGCACAGTAAATAATTTGAGGGATGAACATCCAGTACAGACACTGTTAGATGTGTTACAGAAGAGTTGGAGAAGGTATGTGCATGTTAAAATGTGGGAGAGACAAGCGTTGGGACCAAGGAGCAAAGGAACATTGCTTGGGTTTGAGGAGGAAGGTTTTTGTTAGAGATAGAAAGGTAAAACCAAAGCTTAATTTCAAGACCCCCTTCAGCATCTTGTCTTAACTTAATCAGAAGTGAAGACTGTTGTAGACATTTTCAGTGTTTTAACCCTTTAACCTGTATGTGTAGGTATTCTATTTTTTTCCACCTGTAGTATTTACTAGTTGTTTGCAGTCAGGCTACATCATTTAAATATAATATTAAAATAACAGTCAGTCTGACGGCATTATCAGCCCAGGTTCCTCTCTGTATCAAACTAATATGAAAACTTGCAATTTTTTTTTATTCTTTTATTTTCCATTTCAGAAACTGTACTCTTTTGAACTCCTCCTCACTTTCAGAAGTGGGGGAGAAAACCTTTAGCTCTGTGTAAGAAAGTAATACTTCAGTTTACAAACACGGGATTTATATTTTGAAAGAGTGCAATTGTGTTAGTGATGTATTAACAGAAGTTAATTTCTTTCCAGAGCTTGTGAACAAAGCACACAGAGAAATGTGCAGTGAATAAGAATGAAGAAGCAGGAAAGTGTGTACTGGGGTGAAAACATCAAGCTAAGAAATCTTTCCAAAGTGTAGTGTGCATCGATTTAAATGAGGATAGTTTGTGCACATACACACACACACAAATATCTCAGGCACATTTCAGCATTGCAAAAGGAAATAAACCCTAGGTGCTTGATTCAGGGTTTCTTTTTAAAGACTTAAGGGAGAGCATTTACTTCAAGGAAAGTGTTGGAAGTTCAGAAAACTGCATCTTGTCTTGCCAAGTAGACATTCTGTATATTTGAGAGATCTCCAGTAAACTTTACACCTTTCATTTATTTATTTCTCATTTTAAGCAGGATTTTGTTTAAAGGATTTCATTAAGAGCAAAATTTGCCAGTCTATATATAGAAACAGGAAGAAAAAAGGTGGTGTTCTTTGTAGCATTTTAATGAATATTGAAATCCGGTGATCAGTGAAGGAGTGTGGTTCTGAACATAGCTGAGGCAGACTTTCCAGCTCAAAAAAGAACTTCATGTTAGAAATCTGGTTTCTGAGTGTTAATCATCAAAATATTACTGCCCATGCTGCTTTTTTGATTCCTTCCTGTCCAAGGCTCTAATCGTAACTGAACAATCTACAACAGATGTTTCATAACTTGAGAAAACGTTGTCTTTGCTAGCGACCTGAATAGAAACAGGTTCTTAGTCTTTATGTAAATTTTCACTGTACCTGTCAACCTTATAAAATGATTTGTTTCCATACAATTAGATTAAACAGTTAAGTTTACCTTGCCTGTTACCCTGTAAGTGGGGCACAGCTGGCAGCTGTCTGGGGGTGTGGTGTGAAGCATCAGTGCAATTACACTGATTTGCATTTGCCATAAGGCACATCCTCCATAATCAGCACCCTCATTGCTGCAGGGGTGGGTGGAATAGGGCAGGAAAGGAAAGCTTCTTAACCTTGTTTGTAGGAAATTTGTAATGTGGCCTTTCTGATTTTACAGTTCCATCGATCTTGTGATGAGTCTTAGATTTTTTTTTTTTGTAAAAGGAAAAGGAGTAACCACTTCAAACTTGCACAGGGATTCTTAGCAGAAGCTTGTCTGTCAGCAGCGCACAGAAATATTCAGGAACTCCTGGTGTTGCCTTTTGCTCTCTAAGCAAAATCTTACACTTCCAAAAGGTGAATTTTATTTTAAAAACTATATACGGGTTAATTTTGTTTTTTAAATGAAAAATATTTAATTTTTTCATGTCAGTATTTATGTTTGTATGTACTTAGCTGTGCATGGTGTCTTGCCTAGCTGCATAAGGTAAGAGTGAAAGGAGGGAGTGCAATGTTGGTCTCCAGTGGCCTGAGACGGGTATGTCTGCTGTGTATCTGGAACTTCCAGGGAAACGAGTTAGCAAAAGCTTAGACGGTTTGGTATCAACAGAGAAGAGTATAGCATGTCAAAAGTATGTCTAATTTATGTGCTCATTGTAGGAATACCTGTAAGTTACAGATAAATTTTTGAAGGTATTACACTGTGTTTCTAACTGGCTTTATTAGCTAACTCCAGCCATTGGATCAGCAGAGTAGCTAATCAGCTAAGGCAGAATTCCTTTGGCAGACAATGGTTCAGGTAAAATTAATCTACAAGCATGTAAATGAAATGCATGTTTCTCTTGGGGACGCTTCCCTATTCCAGCAGTATAAACTGGCTCAGTTCAAACAGTGCTGTGGAGGCTGAGAGGTCAGTTTGTTCTGTAGCTGAAGTGTATCATCAGATACTTTACGTAAGGCAAAAAGAAAATGGAAGAACCTCTATACCATGGTGTTTGTGTGTGTTTACCTAGTTGGTTGATGCTGTGGTGCAGCGCTGTTCAAATTCTGTCATGCATTTATGCCTTTGGATGGTAATGCACAGTTGGGATATACATGCCTGGCTCGCAGTAACAGGGAAAACTGATACTTCTTCCAAGTTTACCATTTTGCGCCAAAACCTAGAAGATAAACCTTTTTTTAATAACATGTGTTTCTGGTAACATTTTAGAAGTTACCATGATTCTAGGAATTATTTGGTTTTCGTTGTCTCCCATAAGAGAGGTGAGAGGTGACAAACTTGCATGGCTGAGATCATTCATCAGATCTTTCGTTTAAGTAGAGTTAGACCTAGAAAGAATGGAGAATTAAATTTTGGCAAGGTTCTGTTATCTTGCAGGTTTGAGTCAAACACAGATGCTAGAAAGGATTTACCCATGCTTGTGCAAGTTACAAGAGACAGAAGGAAAATACTGTATTTACCTTATTCCGATTGTCTTAAACAAAGCACAAACTTAAAGCTTTCTAGTTTCACTGTTAGTTTTTGATAAACTCAGTGATGCCTGCATGCTCAAAATACCTGTGATCAAAGTTAAACATCTACTGCAGTCGAATAGCAACAGAGAGGGAAGAATAATTGAGTTTGGGCTTCATTGGGCTGTTACATGAGGGGATTACACACAATATTTGAACAGTGTGGGATTTTCATGGTATTTTTTCCATCTGCTTTTTGCACTTATTGTTGTTTCATAGTGGAATGTAAATTTGATAACAAACATGTATAACATGCCATTTTTCAGTATATTGCTGCTCTTCTGTGGTTTGTTCCAGATGTCATCTTCTCTTCTACAGTGTTCTATAACCTAAAATCAGGCCTTTTTGTGGCTAAAATTTATAGTGATTGTTACATTCTACACAAGCTTAGTGAAGTGAGCCAATGTCTTGGTTTGGACAGGT
>VWPU01025295.1:0-10860 GCA_013398955.1 Callaeas wilsoni | reverse complement strand
ATATATATTTTAATATATTTATAATACATATTATATATCTATTATATAGTAAAGATCTAACCTGCTAACCCCTACTTTAAAAGTTCTGTGGCTGTCTGAATCTGAAGTTTCTTTCTGGGGCTACAGAAAGAGCACTTCATAGACTTTCTTCAACAGACCCATCTGTGCCTGATTGAGAAAAATATTGCTGTTATATTTTCTTTTAAAATATGTGGCTTTGCCCCCAGAACAAAATATTACTGGCAATAGAAAACCTAGCTGCTTCTATTGCCTCCCTCTGTAAATGCTGTTACTGCAGCATAAAAATTTAAAGTTTCTGAGTGTAAAATCTTCACAAAATCAGGGTCCTTATCACAGTGGGACCTCCATGTCCTGGAGAAGAAACCACTCTTTTCCAAGTTAAAATTAAACTAAAAGAACATACTGGCCGTATATATATGCCAGGACCAGAGTGCTTTTCCAGTATTCTGAAATCATCAAACTGCTGATAAAATTTTGGCATGTTTTCTTACATGTAAATAACCTCAAATAATGTCCCCTCTTAGTATAACTGTCTAGGATTAGCTTAGTACTTCAAGAAAAATAAAAAGTTTAACTGAAACCTTGGGCAATAGTAACACTTGAAATACAAGAAATAATATATTTCAATCAATTTCTTCATTCTTTTTTTCCCCATTAGGATGACTTTATTTCAGTCTTCAGACAGGCTGAAAGACAGGAAAATGCTCTGTCCATAGTGAATTGTGAAATGTTAGTCCTCTTCCATCCAGGCAGAGACACCACTGTAGGTCTGAATATTTTATTTGGAGGCATTGCCTCAACCACACTCAGTGCAAGAAAGTCCTGTGAGACTTCCTTATAGGAAGGTACTGGATATTTTAATGTATTTTACCAAAATGTAGGAGTCACAGAGCGAAGCATGGGGTTTGCTTGACTGTGCCAGTGGAGATCCCATCATCAGCCTCTCACAATCTGTATTTGACCTGTCCTCTCTAACAACAGATCATTTCTTTGTATAACTTATACTGATTCACTTATTACTTCTCACAAACTTCACAGTGTCTTTAGCTTCCTGTTACTTATAAAGAAGTGTGTGTTCACTTCGGTCTGGGGTTTATTTTTACCAGGCAATGGAATGATCAGATGCTGAATGAAGCTTGTAGACTGGTGATGGAGGAAATTTTTCTCCCTCCACCAGGCGTGGGTAGAAAAATAGAATATGGAAGAACTCTGCTTATCAGCTTTCTTTTCAGATTTTATCTGGAACTGTTAAAATGAGTATTTTGCCCTTCTAACTCTTGATTCTTAAGCCTCTACTAATTGTAACGTGAAGCTGCTGAAACATTTGACACTGTGGGCAATCTTTGATATTTTTATACATTTCCTGGTATTTCAGGGTGCAGATGCACTCCTTGCCTTCAAGGTGTTGTGCAGATCAGGCCGTCCTGACACAGCTCAAACAGGGACACAGCTTTCAGCGATGCAAGAGCTCAGCAGAATTTAGTTAAACTGTCCAGTGGGCCTCAGGACAAATAAATGAAATAACCTACTGCAGCATCTCTGTGATTGTTCAAGGCTGAAAGATCTATGTGCACAGCTACAGTATGAAAAGGAGAGGTGATTGGCATGTGAAAAAGTTCATTCAGTAGAAGACTTCAATTAAAAAATTTTCAAGTTTCATCATGAATTTTTGCCCATTTTGTTTTGTTGCAAAATTTAAAAACTTTAAAAATCAATTTTGTGCTTCTTCTTAGCAGTTTGCCACTAAAAACTTTCAGCATCAGCCAAGAATTTGGTTTTTGTCCTGTAAGAGATTAAAAATATATGTTTCACAGCATACTCTTTACTCGGTAAAAGCCCAACCAAAACATAAATGTTGGAAGATTTTCATGGTCTCTGATAATAGTCTGTTTCAAGTTAATGTGAACTATCAGCAGTTCAACAGAGAGCACCAAAGATGTATTTTAATTAAGTATGTCTGAACTGCTTTCAGTTACAGGCTGACTTTGAAATAATAAGAGGGGAT
Organism: Callaeas wilsoni; assembly: GCA_013398955.1. NCBI lineage: Eukaryota > Metazoa > Chordata > Aves > Passeriformes > Callaeidae > Callaeas > Callaeas wilsoni. Next base: position 8,834 of record VWPU01025295.1, on the reverse strand, counting down.
GGATGATGAGAATTTAAATAGCAAAAAATGGATGAAACCATTTTTCAGTCTAGTCAACACTGGCCAGAATAGTAATTTACCTGTCTCTTTAGCAAGATGGGCAAGAAGGAATTAGAATGATTCCTGACTATATTCCTGACTTCAGATGTGTTTTCTCTGAAGTAAGCAGTATGAAATATGACTGTTTGAAGCAGTGGTGATGCTGAAGTCTGCAAAGGTGTGGCTAGATTCACTTTTCTGGGCTCAGCCACCTCAACTCTGTCAATCTTCTCCATATAGGTTCTGACCTCTGATGATTTTTTTCTGCTCTGCTTTTTACTGTTTCAAACTGTTCCCAATCAAATGTCATGTCACCCTTTAGTGGCTTCAGTTCTGATTCCTGGTACTTCTGCATGAACACGTGTTTCAGGAAACATGTTTCAGGAATAACCACCAAGCAAATATTGTCACACTCAAGGATGGCATAGAGTTAAGGGTAAAGCAGAGAATTTACAGAATTAACTTTTATGCTGTGCTGACAGATTTCCCTCTCTTTAATGAAAATGGTACAAAAGTGGGTAGAAATGGGTAGCAAATGTGTTACTGATGGAAAGAGGTTAAAAAAGGAAGAGGAATGGGAAAGCTGTATTTTCCCTCACAGAGTGATTCAGAAGACATTATAATCCTGCCGTAGCAGAAGAGATGTAACCTCCTAAAGAAGGAAAAAGCATGAGATGTTAAATTGATACTGATTTAATAATTTTCTCCTAATAAACATAGGTCTATAAATAAAGGCAATATAAGCCTGAGATTCAAAGAAACAAAAAATAAATGAAAGTATTTTTCTTCTGTGACAAAATTCTTTTTCTCTGCCTTGTATGCAGATACATAGTCAAATATAAATTTCCTTGCAGTTCATTTGAAACCCGGTTTATTTTTCCTATCATTATATACATAACAGGTGAATTGTACATGGGAGGGCAGGAACATTTTTACATGGAAACAAATAGGGTGCTTGTTATTCCAAGACTGGAAGATAAAGAAATGGCTGTGTATGTGTCAACTCAGAATGCATCAGATGTACAGGTAAAACAGAGTATTAATGGTGGGTTCAGTGCACATGTGGGCCATTGACTGAAGAGCTGGACTCGATGATCCTTGTGGATCCCTTCCAACCCAGAATACTCTGTGATTCTGTCATACTTGTTTCTTATCTTTCTGAACAGCCTTAAAGCTGAACTACTTGACCAGGAGTTGCTTTCAGCCTTCTCTGTTTCTCTTGAAACTCCCTAATGGTGTTCCCAATTCAGATTAATTTATCTGAATCCTTTTATGAAAATAAGTGGCCTGGCTGCTGCTGCTGAAGCTGGATGGAACTGCAGGTCTTGTGCTGTTGGTATTATACAAGGCAGTACAGACACAAATGAGCAGTGCTACTATTGGGGTGAAAAAGGGGTATCCTAGATAGATAATATGACTGTAATCTTCTTGTTGAGAGAAGACTAATTCTCTCTTAGGTATACTGGTCAAATCCTCCTAAAATTAGTGATGATCAGTACAATCCTGCACAATCACTTTTTTTGCAGTAATGAGTGTCCTCTCCTTGAAAAAGCGTATTTCAGACAAGTTGCATTGCTTGTATGAGTAGTGACATTGATGACGACGGAGTCAAAATCATGTGTAAATAATGATAAATTAATATGGAAATAATAATAACATATGAATGGTATGAAGTTTTGGGGGAAAAAAGCTAACAGGTCCCAGTTAACACCAAAGTTGGATTGTAGGCCTGTAGCAAACAACAGTTTCAAAGAATGAATGTTAATTTCTACACGTTTAGTATCAGCTTTTGCAGTTCATGGCTGGCTTGCATTTTTTAAGCTTTTCTTTTTGTCAGCCCGACAAGTTAAACCTCTATTTACATCTTTGGAAGCACTGTCAGAGGAGGTATTTTCAAAATGCCATGTCAGTATTTTAGTTACACTGACTGTGTGCTGTAAACAATCCCTCTGTTCCATTTGGCTTGCTATTTTAGTGCATGCTTTATCTCCAGCTGCAGATGAAACCTGCAGTTCTATATAGGGATTATCATATCCGACATCACATAATCAAACTAGTTTACAGAGCTGTTTTTACATTTCCACTGTTCTTTTAAAGACTAGATTGTGCTTTCATTGGCATCTTTAGTTGTTTGGAATTTGTTTGTTTGTTTGTTCCTATAGCAACTCTATTTTTCTGCCCTGGAGTCTTAAACCTGATAGCTTTTAATATATGGTTAGTCAAAATACATTTTAAAATGTGTTTTGATAGGTAAAATTCTGGATGTTCACTTTTGCAGGAATTGGTGGCTTCAGCTTTAAACCTCCAGTCCAAACAAATTATGTGTGCCATGTGAAACATGTTGGTGGAGCATTTGGGAGGAAGGTACTAAACCTTCACTCTTTGCTGTACTTGCAGCTGTGGCAGCCAACAAGTAAGTTGATTTAACTAAATCAAAGGAGTGATTTAACTAAAATTAATTCAAGATGGCAAGACTAAATGAAAAAGGAACTTCAGTTCTGAACCCTCCTTGGGGGTTACCTTGATGACATCATCTTTTTTACCTCTTTGGCAGTAAATCTGGGACAGAGGCTTGAAAATTCTCTGGCCTCTTGGCAATGGTATTCACTTACTGTCTGAAAGCCAGAACAAAGGCATGGAGGCAGTTTCCCTCTGGTCCTGTCTGTATAAATCCCAACAATTCAGGCCTCTCTGAGGCACGGTGGTGTGAATTTCACTCCAGATATTCAGTGATAATGGTTTTTATCCTAATACATAGGTATGCTCACATCAGCCCTTTGTGCCACAGCTCTCCTTTACTTTGACTTCCTTGCCTTTCCATGTCCTGTCCATTCTTCATGGAACGTGCATGTTTCTGTTGAGAAGCTAAAGAGAAAACTACTGAAAAGCTCATTTCCTCTACTTTGTTACTGTTGCCAACAAAAAAAAACCAACCAAGAACTTGCTGAATCAGCATGAACTCAGGCATCGTAGGTTAATAAGAAACTAAAACATAGAATGGCCTGGTTTATTGGCACCACTAGGAGTTTGGTCATGTACACATAATGCCATTTGCAATCTGCACCAATAGGCTGTCATAAATGGGGATTTTTCTAATGTTCCTTTTAGGACTGGGCCTCCACTCCATTTTGCCCTGAAAAGAAGTATGGACGTGTTAATCACTGGTGGACAGCACCCTTTCTTTGGAAAATAAAACATGAGTGAGATGAGAAGGTATTTTGCCCAGTTATTGGGTAATAGTTTCTTCTGAGGAAAATCAGCATAATTTCATTGAGTAACAAGACACGGCAGGAAACCAAACTCCTCCTCCTCTGAAATCCTAACCCAGCACCAACCTTCCCCAGTCCTAAGAGTACCCTGATGAATGCCATGAAGCAAAACAAAGCTATCATCCTACAGCCCATGCAATAGCCAGAAAAAGCAGAACCATCCATCCCTTTTCTTACTTCGGCATACTGCTAACATCCTAACTGCCCTATGCCATCTGCAGATGATAAATATGTAACTCAGAATTGAATATGAGCCACTTCTCAGATATAACACCAGCCCTGCAAGGTAATGCAAGATCCAACTCATAGTAAACTCTTACTTTTGACTTCTAAATCCTCACATTAAGAATAAATAGGTAAACAATGCCAGCACTGAAATCAGCTTGGTCACTGGTGGTAGCAGGTGTATGAACTGAGCACCCTAAAACCCTCTGGGAGAGAATTTATGTTTCAATGTGGTTTGGATAGAGAAGAGCTGAGGAGTTGGCTTTTCTGTGGACTCTTGCATGAGTGGTAGGGTTTGGCCGATGACTGTTTCTGGGAGAAACTGCTTATATTTTTAATTTTGCTGAAGAGATTGCTCACAAAGATACTATTCAATTCTGGTTATGAATAGAATAGGTTTAGAACTGGTTTGGGAAAAGAAAGGAGGAAAGTTTCATTTTTGGTTAAATCTTGTATTAACCATAAGACAAGGAATGGGATTATGATTGACATATGTCAATAGCATATGTATTTCATATTCTTCTGAGTATCCAGTACCTGACTCTTAGCCTCTCTGGAAGTGCAATACAGTACCAGCTCTGGCTGGTTTTGACATGCCATAGCTTCCCTCTCACACACATGGAACAGGGAACCCACAACCAGTGGACTATGCCTTTTTATTCAAATTTCTTCCACAGTCACTGAAGTTATTTGGATAACGACCTGTGTGCTTTGCTTCGGCTTTCTTCAAAATGAGGATGGTGAAAAAATGCACCCTCACCCTTGCATTTCTCCGTGTCTTTCCAGAGTAATGCCTTCGATCTGCTCTTCCCAGGTTTTGCACTTCCCTCACTACGAGGGTTGGCAGGACAGAGCAGTAGCCTGCTGGAGAGTACTTATTTTTGTAGGATGAGGCAGGAGCCAACTTCCCTCCCCATATCTGTCCCAGCCAACAATGATTACACAAGTGTTTCTGCAGAAAGCAGGGCAAGATGGCAACGATGACATTGTTTCCTGACAATAGCCGCTTCACAGGTTTTCCATTGCACTCATCCTTTGGCACTGTAAAAGTAGATACATCTGGAGTTGCTTAATACCTTGCCACTGGGCCTAAATTTCTGTTTATTTATAAGTTAAACAGGAAAAAAAGGGAATTTAAAAAATTAAAGTAGTAAAGCACAGGAGCAATTATGAAGTAAACAGCAAGATTTTACCAGCCATTCTCCCATCAATGCATATCCAGTCAGAAAACAAACTAAAAAAACACTGGGAGACTGGGAAATAGGAAATATCTGATGAAACTATGACAAGGTCCATTAATTAAAGCTTTCAACTTAAAAAGCCCCATGGACCTGAGTTTGAACAAATCTGTTGTGCTCTAGACTGAAAATTTCTGTATGAAAAGGGACACAAATTACATCAGGCAGACCTGCAGGCCCCTCTCTTCCAACAGCAGCCAGCTAGAGATCCCTACCTCAACCTGCCTGGAGTTTGGGGCTGGGAATTCTGCATCCGTCCACTTGTGCTTCCTTCTGTCCAGGATATGCAGCAAAGTGTTTCTCAGTGATAGAACCTCTCATATTCATAGAAGTCATAACCAAGATCAAGATCCCTCATGGGCTAAGTGTTGTGCAAAAACTTGGTAACAACTTAGAATTTAAATAAAGACGAATTTGTTATCCAGTCATCAGGAGATGATGCACTGTGTCCAGGAATGCACTCAGAACTGTAGGCTTTCTTTGCAAACAATTCAACGCAGTCTCATTAAACTATATTGCAAAGTGGAACCTCGTATGTCAGTTCCTGTAATCTGAGCCTTTCAGGCTGAGAACTCACCTGTGCCATGGAGATATGAGCTTAATTACCTGTTCAATTACAAGAATGCCACTATTCACTAGAGGTGAGTTGGTTGATTTCCCAACCTTTTATAACATGAGAAAAAATTGAGAGATTTGTGTGCAATGACATTTGCGTGGCTGATAAGGAACATGCATTTGTGAATCACAGTAAGTTTTTTTCTCCTTAGCAAAATGATTTTTTATATTTTATTTCGGGTTCCAAAAGACAAACCTGGAATCTGTAAGCCATGGGCCGTAGATATAGATTAGTACTGCTTTCCTAAGGGTCAAACAACCAGGTCACTCCTTCAGCCACTTACTGACTGCAAGAATTCTTGCAAGAAAGAATTAGAACTGCAACACACACACACACATATATATCACACCATCTTTGTAGAACAAGATATAAGCACCAGTTCTCTTGTCCTGCAAAGTAAAAGACCTGTCATTAATGTGTTTCATGCTACACTGGAACAGTTCTGGAGTTACCTCAAGAACTTCAAGGAATTTGCATGCAATTTTGAAAATATCTGCCATGAAGAGCAGGTCACAAATAGTACCATTTTGTGACTTCTGCATCCAGTTTGAAAGTCTCAACGGTTGTTATCTATTTTTTCTGTTCTTCCAGCATATGAAAATCCCAAAGATCAGAATGAGACACTGTACAAATTAATGGCAGGCAACATATCAATATTTCAGTAGAACAAAGATTCTAAAAGTACACACTGCTAAGGATTTCTAGGCACCAGTACGTTAATACCACCCCAGTAACACACCAGTTTAGCTCTGCTTCTGGCAGCCCGCCTCAGGCCTGCTGCACAGCATCAGATCTCCTTGAGCCACTGTCAGTTCCGGCCTTTCTCAGAGCTGGAGTATAATCACTGCTATTCACTGCCTTGTCGTCGCTCACTCCTCCTCTGCCTTACCCGCAGGTTTGCTCCTTCTTTCCAGCAAATGGTGAAGCAGGACAAAGCCGATGCATCCATCTCTAGGTGAGGAGAGGGCCCGGGCTGAGGGAGGTGTACTGGAGGTAAGAAGGGTGAAACAGCAGGACAGGTTCCCAGCACCAGCTGGTTTCCCAACAGAGGTGGGGTTGCCCATAGCAACCATCAGCAGGTGTGCAGAGCAGAGGGGCAGCAGGTGACCAAGAGGGAAAGGAGGAGGGGAGGGCCGAGAGGGGAGCCATGACAAGAGGAGTCCGTCACACGTGTGGCAGCTCACGGTTTAACCCAGCTGTGCCAAACAACTGGCACTCTGACAGACATTGTTTTGGAAAGGAGGTTTGAAAGTGATCCAGTGGCAGCTGTATGAATCTTGATGGAACATTTCCCCGTGAGGAGAGGAGACTGAAGAGCAAGTGCAAAGGTATTTGAGAGGGAGAAAAGGAAATGGCTGAGCTGAGCCAGCATAGGTATACATACAAATCAATATTCAACTTTGACAGTTCAAAGCAATAAAATTAACAGTAAGAACACATTTAACAACATCATTCTGTACCCAAAACACTAGCATACGAAATAACTTTGGAGATGCTCAACAGGTATTGCAGTAGTTCAGATCCTGTGCTCATTTACATAAACACAAATTTATTTTCATTTATTTCAATGATGGGAGTGCAGGCTTAAATTTGCATAGTATAGAAGAGAGTGTGACCTGCACACACCCTGTGCCAGTTTGGACATTACATTGGTAAAGTTTTCCTGCTAATTTCTCTTGGTAAAGTGTGAGAAACTACACCTAATGGGAGAAGCACAGCAGTTTTGGCATATCAAAGACTTTAGGGAGCTGACAGCAGGAACTATTACGTCTTTGTGTTTCCTTTCCTTAAAATGTGATTTTAATAATTTCTGATTTTTCTTCTTGGCTTTTTAATTAATTGTGATTTAGATAAATGCTCTCATTTTAGAATGAGCACCAAAGTAGTCAGTGCCTTGGGTTTAGAATTAATGGCCAAATGTTTGCAAATATTAAGGTGAAAATGCTTCCTCTGAATGTGGTATTTTTGAAGTTAGTTTTTGGGGATTTCATTGGGCTCTTAACTCAAATCTGCAAAAATGTTTCTTGAGTAAAACTTGTAAGGCACTGTCCTGCTATTTTGTGATGCTGGGATCTATTATCAATCATGTTTCAAGGAAGAACTAGTAACAAAAATTGTATGAGATTAAATCTGGCTCCTACTGACAATAAGAATGATCACGTTTTCCCCTCCTGCAACCCAGGATTGTTCCATTTATACACCTGGTAACTGGTAATTTCAAGAGCTTTAGTCACTGGAATGTTATACTTAAATCTGGTGGAAATTTGCAGCTGCATAAGGTCTAGAAGGAAGCTTGCATTCTCTAGGTTAGTTTGGTGGTTTGGCCTTTTGGGGAGCAAAGAACTGAGTTGCAATTGCATCTCCTGACCTACACCAGCATGGAGAGTATTCTCCGTGTTGTCCCCAGCTCTGTGCTGCTGTGTGAGTTTGGCAGCTCATGTTTTTCACACAGTACCTAAAGGGCCTCCACTAACAGTGGGTGTGTTTATGCTGTCTGCTAACAGACTGCCCTACCGCCTGAAGGTAGCATGCGACCTGTTGTGATGATTGCTAGCGACGGAACCCGTGTTTAAACGGCAGTAGAGAAGGCCTGTGCTTCTAGAGCCCAGGGACTTTGCTGTGTGTCAGATGCACGCAGCTTGTAAGTGATAGTCCTGTCTGCAGAGACTACAGTAGTCACCTGCTGATATGGTGATGTTACCACCAGGATCTGAAAGAAGGAATTATTACAACTGCAATAGCAAATCTAGGGTCAAGTAGCACAGCAGGTATGGTACTGAAGTTCGATGCACCGCAGGTCCCGGTGCTGCCCCCGGCATTTGCCTGCTGCTCTCCGTGGGCCGCAGACCAGGCCAGGCGGGAGGTGTCCCTGCGGTGCCGCGCTGGCTCCGCCGCAGGGTCGGGGTGCGGAGGGGGGAAGAGGCGCTGGGTCCCGGCCGCGATCTCCCCGGGTAGGGCTCAGCAGGGCAGCTCAGCTGCCGGTGCAGGCAACCCTGGGGGCCAGCGGCACATGCGGCTCCGAGAGAGCCCGCCCCGTTCCCCGCCCCTTCCCTCCATCCTCCCGGGCGCGGCGGGGCGGGGCGGAGCGCGGCCCTCCTCTCTTCCTCTGGCGTCGGTTCCGCTCGCAGAGGTCTCGCTGCCGCCGCTCCTCGCTGCTCTTCCTGCCCGTCTCCGCTCCGGGCCGCTCGGGCGTTTTCTCTCTGCCTTAAAGTCGGTGAGGAGACGGGCGCGGGTGGGGCCGGCTGCGACAGCCCGGGCCGTAAGGGCCGCACCGCACCGCACCGCGCTGCGGCGGAGGCCGGGGGAGGGGGCGGTGTACCCCTTCTTCCTCCCCCGCACGGGCACCAGGAGCGCGGCAGCGTCGGCGGCAGCGAAGGCACCGCCAGCTCGGGCCGTGCCGCGGGGCCGAGGCGCAGGAGGCGCGGGCATGGGCACGGGCACAGGCAC
>VWPU01025291.1:0-17588 GCA_013398955.1 Callaeas wilsoni | reverse complement strand
CGCGCGGGGGGATGCGGAGCGGGCCGCGGCGGGGATGCAGCGGGGCGGGGATGCCCGGCGGGGGATGCTGCGGGCGGGCGTGGGCGGCAGCACCCGACGGGGGCGCGACCTCGGGGCCGGAGTCGCTCCCCTCCCCGGAGCGACCTCCTCCTCCCGACCCGCCTGCCGTGAGCACCTGGCCCGGGGCGTTCGCGGGGCTTTGCGGGGTCCTGTCAGCACAGCGGAGCTGTGAGTGAACTGCGCGGGGTGTGTTGGGGAGATGCTGAAGGATAACGCAAATTGAAGCGCTTAAGCAGCAAGACAGGACTGGCACATGCAAATAGGCCTTGGCTTTTGGGGAAAATAATTATCTGTGTGATTTTATAACTACATCTAAAAGCCAGAAAGTTTTGTGGGGTTTTTTGTTTGTTTGCTTAAGGTTTTTTTAATATGACCCCAATTTAGTCTCAGTATTTAGGGAGGGGAGGCAGTAGTAATAATACTCCCATTTAGAGTATGATGAATGGATGTTATAGACATATAGAACGGTTTGGGTTGACTTTCAAAGGCCTTCTAGTCCAATCCTCCTGCAATAAGCAGAAATATCTTCAACTAGATCAGGCTGCTTAGAGCCCTGTTCAACTTGACCTTGAATGTTTCCAAGGATGGGGCATCCACAACATCTCTGGAAACTTGTGCCAGTGTTTCACCTCTCTCATTGCACAGAATTTCTTCCTTATAGCTAGTCTAAATCTACTCTGGGTCTAAACCCATGTGATTGATGTTAGAGAACCCTGCCAATACGTCCTCTGAATAAGGAGATGTGCTTCTAAACTTCTTTCATGCCACAGATGTGCGTCTATTTTATAAATTTTTGGAAACATAAGCAAGGCTGATTCTAGAGTAGCAGCCTTTTTGAGGTAATAGTGAAATATTGCTCTTCCTAAACTAGTCCTTGAGGCCATACTGGTAATATGCTGCAGATTTTTTAAAAAAATTATTATTACTGTGGGAGTACTGCGGTAAAGTTTAATTCTGTATTAATAAGTCTGTTCCTTGAGTGCAATATACAGGCAGAGTCTTAACCACTGAGAAAATCTGAGCACATTGATAGATACCTTTGATGTGATTAAGACATTCCTAGTAAATTATTCACTAGATGGTACATCAAAGGAAGTTACTCAAATTGCATTTCAGAGCTTCAGCTAATCTCTAAAGTGTGTGGGCTACCATCCAGGCTGCAACATTTTGCATGAGCTAGTTGTCTTTTATTACCTTGCTTAAATGTGGTGATTTGCCCTTCTTTTGTCATCAAGCAGTACCAGAACCCAGAATGGAGGTCAGGAGGGAATAGCTTTGAACCATGTTTGCCTCCAGATTTGAGACTCCTGACTGTTTCTTTGTAGGAGGCCAACATTGACAGAATGTAACCATGTTTTGGTTCCCATTTTTTCGGCTATTGTCCTCTACTGCCCATCATCTCCCTGTGTTGTGCTCGTTGCCTTCCCACCTCCTCCATATCAGGTGCTGATGCTCCAAGGCGCTGCTGAATGCTGTACAAGTGCGGTGAACTTAGCATGAGGGGATGCTACCTGAGGCTTCATCCACCTTTAGAAGAGGTGACACCCACCTGCCCTCTCCAGCTGACAGTAATGAAAGCCCTCATGGTCTTAAGGAAGAGAAAATGCTGATGACTTTGAAGGAGCCCATTGTTCTGCAGCCTAAGCCATGTGGGTTTGGCCAGTTAGATCTGAAATCAGGCATCCACGTAGCCCCAGCAATTCTTCTTTCAAGATTTCTCAGGGTTTACTTGCACTCCAGGTATTCGTTTTGCTGGACTGGGATCCAGCTCCTCATGTCTTCAGTGTTCAGTTGCTGATGTTGCCATTTGGATGTCCAGTTCAGTCATTCTCTCAGCATTCGGAGAGGAACAAGCTCCCTTTAATATACCGGTAATTGTGCATTTTACAGCAGAGAATGTGCATCAGCCATTATATGTCTGAGCTTTATTCTCTGTGATTTAAATCTGGAGTGGGTGGAATCTACCCTTATCACTTACACAAAGCCCAAAGTGACACAGCTATAATGTAGGATTCTGTGAAATTCTGCCAACTGCTGGGGAGGCGTTATCCAGTTTATTTGTATGCATCTCTCTCTTTCAAGATCTTTTTAAACACTTTGCAGTATAATTTCCAGAAGGATAAAAGTTACTTAAATGAAAACAGCATGTACCAACCTGTTTGGTGCTGCAAGGAAGGTGGAATATTCATAGTATTTAGCCTTTTTTCAGGTAGTGGTCTGTATCTGTTGCACAGGGTCCCATCTGACCTTAAAATAGGTTAAAGCTTCCTTAAAGCTAGAGATTCCACTTTACTGAAGGTAGATAGAAAAGGGAGTATTATAAAACTGTTTTGCTTTTCAAGAGTTACTGTACTTGTTTGTCTTCTGATATTTTATTTTTCTTATTCTAAATGAGGAACATAGGTGAGTCAGTTTTGTTTTCACTTGCCCTTCAGGCTCTCGATGCTGACGTGTTTGTGGGAGCCTTTTTCATGTGGTGTAGAACTGGATTCACTATGATCACTTTGGCTACATTCAGCAGCCTCTGATTTCCTTGTTTGTGTACTGGTTTGCTTTGAAAAGGGGTGTCAGGAATTTTTGTCCAGTTTATAGGAGACATGAATGTGCACAGAGTTGCTTTTGGGGAAGTTTGCTTGAACTATATATGGTTATATAAAAACACACAGCTGCACATCTGTTACCACTGCATACAAATGGGATTGAGAGTTTGGCTCTGGCAAGTAGCACAGTCCCCCCATTCTGTAAAGCTGTGCCCTAAATAGGTATGCCTATTCAGATCAGTTAATTTGTATGCTGGGAAGTGTTGTGGTTTTTTTGGTGTTTGAGTGTGAACCACAGATGCACATAACTTGAGCAGCTGAAACTTTCCTGCATTTAATACTTGCCATCTTCCTGTTTATTGAGAGGAAGAAGTGAGTAGTAAAATCTAAGGAAAGACATTAGAAACTTGAAAGAAGCATTCGAGTGACTTATGTGGCAATGGTGCCTTAGATGAGGATTCATATTACCTTTGCATGCAGATATATTCAGGAATCATCAAAGATACAACAATGTTCATTTTGCTGCCACAGGCACTCATACCCACACACTAGGAAAGAGGCTTTTGGTGGTGCATTTTAGCATACTGATTGAATAGCACTCTGCTTGCAGGGAAAGTGAACACGAAAGAGGAGAACATGAATGTATGTGTTGAGTTTGTGACTGTTTGGTGCTGGTTAATTGTTGCCTTCTCCTCCTTTCGAGGGGGACTTCAATCTGATCACTGAATGTTAGTCTACCATCTTTTGAAATCATACATAAAGTCAAGTCTGTGTTTTCAAATGAGTTGTCACAGCATCAAGAGAGGCACCACGCTACAAGACTGCCCTTGGTCCTGCAGCAGCTTATCCTGCCTGGTTTGCAGTCAGCTTCCAGCCTTCCTGCAGGCTCTCCAAACTAATTATTGTCCCTGTAGGAAACTCGTGGCTGGAGCTGACTCCAGAAAGTTGTTGAGCCTTCCTCTTCTCTACCCATACTGTTGCTCTCTCTTACGGGAAAATAGAGAATATAGGGTTCCCTTATGGGTTGATGTGCACCGTTTAGTCCATACGTGGTGAGAGTTCTCAGGTGTGAGATGGCTGTGGGCATATTTTCCAAAAGACAGGAGAAGACAGGCTGTGGGGATGAGTGTCACCAGTAGATACAGCTGGAACTTCAGCCATTTTGATTCTGCTTCCAAAAGCATGACTTCAGTTAGTTAGGAGGATAAAGAAAATATAACTAACACCTCTTGAGAGAAAAAGCTGAGGGGACTTGCCTTCCAACCAAGTGACTCTTTACTGTGCTTATTTTGAAAGGGGAGAGGAATATACCAAGTTTCCAGTGGCTCTTCTTCAGAGGTCGAAAGTCTAAGCTCTGAGTTGTAACATTCATGAGAATAAACTGGAGCCTTTTAACAAAGCCATTTCACTCCTGCTCCTCACAGGAACAGCCACAGGGCAGCAGCACCTCTGGCTACAAGCACTGGGGCTGTCAGGTCTGGTACTCCAGGACAAGTAACAGCAACTGGAGAGGGTCAGGACATCACTGGTGGCAGCAAGGGACAAACCTAGCATGGCTTTCCGAAGAGAATGTTTTATATGGCTGCAACAAACTGGCCTGGTGTAAGCCAGCTCCCTGCAGCACAAGAGTTTCTGTTCAGGTATTAATTGTGGCATTAGCTACCAGGTTGCTGTTCCCGGATCTCTTCCGAAATGAGATGTAATCTGCAGTAGAAAGGGGTCATTTGTTTTTGAAAGAAGCTGCCCCACTCAAAAAAGGAGACTGAAAAATGGCAAAAAACATGTCAGAGTATCTTTAAAGAAAGATTTCTCCCTAAGGCAAAGCCTTTCCCTCACTGAGACTTATAAAAATATGGACATTTTCTCCAAAGAACAGAAAAGCACAAAGCCTGCTATCAAAGCAGAATTTCAAGCTATTTCATTCAGACAGCACTCTTTCTGCAATGGGCACTGCATGGTAAGGAACATTGCTTTTATAAGTTCGTATCACATGCCTCCCACGTTTGAGGAGCTATGTGCAAAATAAACCACGCTGATTTCCCAACTGGAAACAGTGCCCAAAATGACAAAAAAAAGCCTGAGAATTGCCATCTGTATCTAATTAGCTGACTTGGTGCCTAGTCCTATGTGCTTGGGTGTTTATAGTTCTTAATTTACATAAAAAGAGACGTAAAAAGAACAGTGTTAAGGTGTGGTGGCAAATTCAGTCCTCTGCAATATTCCAGCATGTGGGAGCGCAGCTCCAAGCCCTGTGGGAGGCAGTGGGGCTGGGCTTCCCCCTTCCTCTGCATCCCTGGCATCTGTGCCAGGACTCCAAGAGTTCAGCGGTCACTGAGAGGCAAAAAAGTCACATGGCCCAAGAAATCAAAGGTCAGCTAAAGGTCAAAGATCACAAATCCAAAGGTCACCTGGGGGTCAAAGGTCACAACAGGGAAATGTAATGTAGAGATCACAGGTCAAAGTCATGCAGAGGTTAAAGGTTACAAAAGTCCTGTTGCTAAATGTCGTTACAGAAGTCAAAGGTCACAAGAAAGGAGAAGTATCACCGTTATCAAGGGGTCAAAAGTAACAAAAAAGCCAAAGGTCGTTAAAGAAGTTATAGATCATCCAGACCTCAAAGGTTATCGAAAATATCAAAGGTCGTTTGGGGCCAAAGGTGTAGCACACAGGTGCCAAATGAGGCACAAGTGGTTTGTTTTCTTACATCCAGTTCTTAAAAACCCCTTCTTGAACTTCTGGGCACAGTTCATCAGGAGCCTGGCTCAGGCCCTCAGGCACCATGATAACCTGAGCATCACACCTCATCCAAGATAGACAGGGACTAGGAAACACATTCCTGCCACTCAGCTCTGTGCCTCTATACACTGGAGAGGAAAGCCCAGCCACCTTTGGGCTGTCCTCCTCCAAAGGGCACTCAGGAAAACCAAGGAAGCAAGTGCTTTTTCCCTGAGTCACTCTCCTGCCTGGTCCTGCTCCTGTTGGAGGCTGGTGGCCCTTGGTGTATGTGTCACACCAGGGTGCCCAACAACAGCAGCAGCTGGGCAGAGGCTGTCTGAGATTACCCCAAAGCTATTCCGCTTTCTGTCAGAAATTACTAGAGATTGTCTCATGGATGAGGACTCTGTAGCTTTACGATCAAAATACATTGCAGATGGTAATTATTATTAAAGCTAAAGTATTTTTGGGGGGACCACTTTCTAACATGGCTGATAGTAAAGCCCAAGTAATGGAAGAGAAGAATCCGTAGCTCATCCCATTTCAGTTTTAGTTTATTTGAAAACGTTGCTTGTTCCCATCTTCTGGCCAGGTAATGCTATCACATAGTCTGAAATGGATTCAGGATCAACAGGAAGTGACAGCACAAGCAAAGAAGTTTCCACACAACATCTGGCCGTACAAACAAATAATTTAACTGCACAAAGCTCACAGTTCTTGCATCATTGGTCTTTCTGGAAATTAAAATATCAATATGAATGATGATAGATTTTTGCAAAATGATGTGTCCACTGAAGTTTCAATTAGCAGAACAATTGCCAAGTGCTGGTCGTAATGAAGCATTGGAAAGACAGAACCTCAGAAGGTCTTTATGGTCCTTTCAACTCAAATTCAATTTCATTTCAAATTTCAATTCAATTTCAAATGTCCTTTAGGCATTTTCTGTATATGGATAAGAATTTTTAAATCATGAAGAAAATACCATTACATTTCCCATGTAGTATCCATACTAATATGACAGAATTATTTGATTTAATTTTCTTAAGTAAAATCTCAAATTCATGTCAGTTCCTTTAGCCAGGGACTTCAATGACACTGAGAATTTGCCATGTTGCTTCTGGTTCCTGCTGGCATGGGCTGCTTCATCTTTGCTGTCATGTATCAACAATCTTAGCATATGATTTTTAAGGACCACTACATTTGGGGCACTTTTCTATGTATGATAATGCAGTAACTCAGAAGGAACACAAAGGAAAAGTATACTGAAAAATACCCAGACCGTGAAGCATACAGTACACAGCAGTTCTTTCAAAAGGAGGAAAACCAAAACAAAACAAGAGGAAGGAAATAAAATGTCAGTTTGGGCAATAAAAGGTATTCTATTCTCTGTTTACTATTTTGCAATGGTAATAAATTCAAACCAACAGGGAAACCTTAGCTTGGATTCAGAAGAATTCTGACAAAACTTAGTAGAATGCTACAAACTTTTCTGTAGCTTGAGTGTAGTAATTTTTATTCCCTGAGAAAACTTGGCTCTGCAGCTTTTCACATTGATGTCATATATTAAATGATTCCATATATCAAATGACCTTCTGCTCAGGGTACCTGCATCCCAAGTATCACATAGGGACACAAAAGACAGTTCAGACTTGTGTCTTTAATGTCATCTGAAAGTATATTGATTTTACTGGATGTTTAGGGACAATTTACTTCTATTCGTTTATGCTTTTTCCTCTTTTTTCTGATATTCATGTGAGCAGTTCACTTTCACATTTGCATTACATGTAAAGGTCTGGGGGATCAGCTATTGCTGTCCTGGGAGAATGGCTTGAGTAGGCTGGAGGCTCCTGCTGGGCAGGACACTGAATGGGGGGATGAATGAGGCTTTCAGAGTTACTGGAGAGGGGCTCACTTGAGCCAACAGGCTTCCCATATGATAAAGAGAGGACATGATCTACAAGAAAGGACAAACTTAGAAGAAAACTACAGAGCACTCATTAGTTTCAGGATGGTAGTGAGATGAAAGAGCCTGGTTTTCTCCAGTGTTTTAGCTTTGCTGGTAATGTGCAGTTTTCATGTTGCAGCCAAGCAATGCTCAAACTGGGCAGAAAAATGATATGGCTGCACAGCTGTCCTGTGCAGGGAACAGCTTTGCCTCTTCTGCAGCAGGTTGCATGTGGCAAGGACAGAAATCTGTTACATGGGGTGAAGTTCACCTGAGCACGAAGCCAAGGCATTGTTCGTCTCTTGTTGCAGCCCTGCGCTTCTCTAAATGGTACTCATTGTGGAAATGTTAGGCGGTGTCTTGCTGCAGAAATGGGCCTTTATTTACATCTGGTATTTTGTGCCAAATGGCCTATGGTAAAGCAATCTTGTGTAGTGCAAAGTGAGGTGAGTTTGCTGTCCTTTGAGGGACAATTTCATTTCTGTTATAATGAATGCTACCCTTTGCAATTGCTAAATCTGCACTGTTCAGAGCAAGGTGGGGGACCGTGCTTAATACCACTTTGAAGGCCCTGCCTGCGAGCATGTGAGAAGGTTCTGTCAAATGGTTTCATGCACAAAGCAGATTCTTCTCAAAAGAAGGCTCTGAAGTCCATGACATGTTCTTATTCGCAGGAGCTAAAAAGTGCAGTGAACTAAAGATACATATGCAGGTAGCAAACAAATAAACAAACTGTGCTCTAGATAATTTAACAGATATGTGTCTTTGGAAAAATTGAATAAATAAAAGGCGCAGTGCTCGGGAAATACTGTGCTCCTGCCACTGCCTCATGTGCAGTGAAACATAGATACATTTACAATTTTAAAGATAGGTAAGAGTAACTATGTAAAAAGATTCCTGAAAACAAATGTTTTCACATGCACATCTGTCTCTCAGGCAGTAGGTCTTGAAGGCTGTGTGACCGGACACTTCTAGCTCCATCTGAAGCTGGGAACTGAAAGAACGTGTTCACCAAAGGCAAAAAATGTATTGTGCCATGGTGCTTTCTATCTTTTCCTCAAATTTCTTGCCCCCGGATGACTGTTAACTTTTTATAACTTGCAGCCAAGGATCCTCCCGCAAGGAGCAGGAACAGAGCCCAAACTGTTCTCATCCAAATGGGGCTTGGTCCCGTCTCCAAACTGATTCAGGCCTATGTTAAACTCAGGTAAGCCTTCCCAGCATGCAAAATTCCCCATGCAGTTTATCTCCAAGGCTTACATGTAAGCTGCAAGGCTACCTGGGATTAGAATCCACTGCCCATTCTCTTTTGAGACATTTTAACCCCAAACTCAGGCTATTTGGTTAGATCAGTAAATTTAGTTTAGAAATGCCCAGAGGTGAAACCATTAGTAACAAGAGAGCGATTCATTCCTTACAAAAATCTGATCCCTCAGAGGCATAGCCTGGAGAAGCTTGTTTGCCATGGATAACTTTCTAGCCAGCTACTGAGATGACTGCCAGTAAAGTACACTTGGTAGCACGTAAACCATTATGGTGCCAAATATGTATGAAACTTAGTACCTCTAAAATTGTCAAAGAAGTTCTCCACCAACCTAGCGATGTCATGTAGTAAGATAATTTGAAAGGAATGCCTAAAAAATTGTGTGACTGGGGTGGTAACGAGAAAAAGCTGTTCAGATTAGTCGTGTGTGTACTGCCTGCATGAGAGCTGCCAATGAAGTTCTGGGTGCTTCATTGGTGCCTGCTGGTGCCAAGTGGCTGCTTAAATCCATTCAACAAGAGCGTGTACTTGTCTGTGTAGCAGGCAGATGTAGCAACACAGGAGTGTGAAAGAACCTGTCCCTCCTAAAAGTGTGAGAGAGATGTACTTTTGGAGAGAGACTCCGAGCAACACAAAGGGCAGAGGAGGAGCAACAGTCCACTTGTATCTTTCAAAGCTCCCTCTTCTGCTGGTGTTTTAAAGATGGAAGTTAATACAGTTCTGAAGGGGACTGTATGACAGAGCAGGGGTATTTTTAAAAATTTAAGACTGTGTTGTGAGCGTCCACACTATGAATTAAATGAAGAAGAAATGGTCTTCATGTTAGGGAGTGGCTTGCTTTTGCTGGTGTTTTCTCTCACAAAATGTGATGCCTTATCTATGTAAGCAGGGTGACTCAGTGTTGCAGAAATTGTTGATGGACAGGGAAGACATTCCTGAACAGGGAAGGAAAAAAAGAAAGCAGAGGTTTTAACTTGTTGATTAAAACAGCCTTAGTGCACAAACACTGTTAGCAAAAAAGTATTTGGGGATATCTTGAACTGATGTCCCTCTGTATCAGAGTTGGATAACTTCCCCTCTGGGCCTGCATTAGCTTTTTAAAGAACTGGTAATAAAAAATGTACTTGCTGTTTGTTGGTTTTTCTTTAAACATCCTGATTGCTTTTTGATGACACTGTACAAATATGCAGTTAGAATCAAGTGCCAGAAATAGCTTCCTAGAACTCAAATTGATTTTTAGATAAGAAAGTAAACGTGCATGTGTGCAAGTCGTGCAAGCATCCAGGCAGAACTAGTTATTTTTATTCTTCTAGATGAAATTGTCTGTAAAAACATGAGGTGCTATTTATTGTTACCATAATTTTAATTTAAAATGCTAACAGTGACATGAAGCGTTGTCTCAGCTCATTTAACAGGCTGTGAAATGGTTAGAAGGATGATAGAAATCTCTGACAAACCAACCTCAGGTAAAATGTAGTTACTCATATTTGCTACTCAACCCTTGATGTTTTGTAATGATGAATTAAAATGGGTCACCTTGTTAGGCAAAAAAATATTAGCAAGAAATGTTTCCATCTCACATTGAGGAGAACACGTGCACAGCCCAGTTTCATCCCCTCCCCATGATTTGACTTTGAGGGGAACTGGAGTAGGGGAAAAACGTAGCTGGGCTGGTTTCCTTCAGTGCAGCTGTGGTGAGCTTGAAGAGAAGGTGTGCTGCCCGTCGCCTCGGCCGTGGGGTGGCTGCAGGGTCCTTTGTAGCCAACTTCTCCCCTTGCATCCTTCTACCCTATGAAAATGATATCTTAGTCCCTCCTACATGTGAATGGACAATTTCAATCCAACACTGCAGTGATTCCACAAAAAAGCATCACCTGTATAAAAGATGAAGTCCGGCTCTGGGCTTATTCCCCAGGAACAGCCTTACATCCCTGCTGGGTCCCAGTATTGGCTGTGCTGTGACAAATGCTTTTTGTTGCACTATGGCTCTTTTGAGGTTTCATGGAGGCAAGTTATTTCACAGTGGCATTGCACTCTGAGGGGCAGAGGAAGAGATTGGATGTAGGGAGAAGTTTGGTAGAGGCACAGCGACTAGGGATGCTGAGAATACAAAAATTATCTGGCAGTTCTAAAAACTTAAATCCTTTTATCCCTATGGATGTATTTCTTTAATCTAAGCACTTGAGTGGATGAACCGTTCAATATTTTTTTCAGTATCTATTTCTGTAAGAAACAGGACATAATTTGCAAGCCAGATTTTCCTTAAGGACCAGAGGCTTAAAACCTCTGATAGAAATTTCCAACCAGAAATGGTTATTATGTTGCACATATCAATAAGTATATAATTTTTTTTTTTTTTACTGTGCTATTTTCATGAAATAACATTTACCTTAATCCTTCTTGCTTTGGCTCACTCTTTCTTGGCCTGATCTGTATGACAAATGCCCATTTATGCAGCTGGAACACAACTCGGGAGTTAGAAAAATGCAGAAAAACTACAGCTTTGTGGCAAGGCAGGAAAAACTAAGGAGCCACAGATGGTCATAGCCCCAAGTGTGACTGGGAAAGCTATTGAGACAAACCAATCTCTTACTAATGAGAAACATTTCTCAGGGCAAAGTGGGAGTTTGCAGTGAGGTATAGATCGCTATCCATGCTCCTTTGAATATCCTCCCTGAGACTGGATCAAAACAATCCAAATAGTGTGTGAAATGCAGAGAAATTAATTTACACTGGGCTATTGTGCCTCAGTTGTTGGGACAACAGCTGTCACCTCAAGATGTGCCGTGGTAAGGGTGAATTGCTATTTACTTCCTTAGCAGTGCTGCAGTGAGGGGGAAGTTGAGATCAGGTGGTTGCACAGAGGGCAGCTAATGTTCCTTGGTCTCCAGAGCACATTGCTTTGCCATTTTTCTCTCCCTAGATACCTATATTCCAGTACTTGGAAAAAATCAGACCAAACTACAAACTCGCTTCAGATGGAGATTGTTTCCAAGTATTGTATTCTGCAGAGATATTCTACATTGTTTGGGATAAACAAAAAGACCATCTGCAAATACTCAGCCTGGATCTACGTTCAGGAAAAAAAATAATTATGCCAGTCCCAAGAGCTAACTGGAGAATTGCTCCTTTTACCTGGGCGGTTGCTGTCAGAAGTGGGCTTACATCTGCTCTCACAGCAATAGGTGGAAGTCCTCTGTCTATCAAAAGGAAGATGATTTTCTGACATTGTTTTCTCATATAGGAGTTTATCTTTAGATTTGTGATATTCTCAGTGCACTTATTCGCCATTTCAGATTCAAAGTGGCAATCCATTAAATTATCCAGTGACTTCTCACTTGCCTGTGCAAGATCAATTGGAAAAAAATCCCAACAGGCCTAACCCTGAAACCAGAACACAGAGTGCCCAGTTAGATTCTCCCATGACGCCAACTGCTGACTTCACCAGCACGCTGCCTAGCAAACATTTGGATGCAGCTGTCTCAGATGGATATTTTATACACCAAATGCCATCTGCAGTAAATGCCCAAGAAATCAAACCAGGACTCTGTAACCAACAGAGGAATCCTGGTAAAAGGCATGATAAGGAAGTGGCAGTGCAGAATCTCTAGTGAACCCTCCTTGTATGGAACATCCCTGTAATTTGGAGCTGAAAGGACCTCTCTGGGTTTAAACAGCAGTGTTATTTTTGTGTGACCATTTCTCTGTGTGTTTAAATGTCTCCCTATTAGCAATGGATCCAAGCAGCCAATTTCAACCACCTTTGATTTTGAAAAGAATTAAAGATAACCTCATTCCTTCAACTGCTGTAAAGATAGAAAGTGGAATAGAAAAAACAGACCACATAAATTTCTAAACTTAGGGAAAGGCTGCAAAACTTACACTTTGTTAGACACTGTGTGTCCTCATTGTCTTCTCAGCTGGAGAAAGGCTTCTAGTGAAGCTGTCAGTCACCTGTGAGGATCCTTGTCCAACAGGATATTTCTGATGGGGTTGATTCTGCATCTGTGTGGGAACCACAAGTGAATTGGCTTCAAAACCAATGCCCCTGGTCTCCCAAGCAGAAACAGAAGAATACGTGTGACTGGTATACCTCAGTTAGTCACTCATCCACTGTCTTGGGCATGGGCAACTTTAAGACGTAGAGGATGATCAAATTGCAGTTTAAAGTCATGCCAATGTTGAATTTGATTGTTAAGGTTTTCAGGTTTGATCTTAGGAACTGCTTTCCAAATTCATATGGGGATGGATTTTATGTAACTTACTATTTCTGTTATGAAATGTATTTTGAGTGCCTTTATCTTATATGGTGATTCAAAAAGGCTACATTAATTTAATCTGAAGGCATTTCAATATAGGATTGACATCAGGAATACTGGGAGGAGTCAGTTTCTGGCCTCTTCTCTGGAGAAAGGAAAAAGAATTCCTTGTACTTTCTCAACCTTCTGCAGTTTCTTTTAGAAATTCTACAGGAACATGCAATGATCAAAATAGTTCATTGAAGCACCTTGGTAACGATGTTTAGTTGATGACATCATACAGAGATGTGATCCCGGTGCCATTGGGAGCACTGCTGCAGTTAAAGGAGATCTGTAGAACATTAAACTTGAGCAGAAGATGAACAAGCTCTCAGGGTAAAATTGATCTGAGAACACCTGAAATAGTATGAGTTTATTCTAAGCTGTTCTGGCCTCTCTGTCTAATTACCACAGAAAGGTAAGGGTGATGCATCCTAGCTGACTTAGGCACCTGCATGTTATAAGATGACATCTTCAACGACTGGCTCCATGACTACCTTAGAGAAGATACCTACCTCACATTGCTCAGTTAGCTAAGATGGAGCCTATAAAGTTTTCTCTTGCCGTAACTTTCACCATGATAGGGTTAGGCTTTAGCTAACTGTCAGACAGATGATTCATTTTCATCTTATCCAATCAAAACTGAACCTGAAGTGCATCATAATAAGGTAGTTACCCACAATTAATTTGTTTTGTAGGACTACATGTTGCCCTTCTGCCCAGCTAAGAGAATGGAAAGACTTTCAACTGACCTCAGCAGGCTGAAATGAAGAAATGAGTTACTGAGGCTCCAGTAAGTGTTTAGGTAAACTCCCTAAATTCCAGAGTCTCTGCCCATTTCACCAATCTACATGGCAATCAAAGCCAGTGGCAATCAATGGGAACAGTTTGCTCTTCAGTTTAAAATTATATAAGTAATCAGTTATAAAAAGCCTTTGCAAATTCTTTCCCACGTGTCCAGTACAAATCTTCATAGATTTCCATTTGGGATAAATCTGAAGAGGAATTGAATGCATTTCTACTGGCACACTCTGGTGATATTCAAGGAGTAGGTGTAGCAAGCTGTGGGAACTAAGAAATTAAGAAAAATACTGCAGTGCTGTCAAGAGTAGGTGTAGACATTTTGTACCTGCTAAACCAAAATGATGGGCCTAACATTTAAAATAATACGCTGATCTAACACTTGAGCAGAACAGTGATTTAGATAGACAATGATCTTTTCTCTGCTATCCTGTTTCCCTAATACTAGAAGGAAGACAAATGCTTTGCAATGCAAATCAAATGGCAAATAAAAGGATGGTGTGATGCATCTCAAAAAATGTTTCACTTAAGAAACCTCTGAAGGCAGGATATAGATCCCCAGTTTAATACATGCTACGCCCTTCTGACTTCTCAATAGTAGCAGCAGTGACTGTGCAGGATTTTCCTTGTTTTGTAGGTTGTGCTTTGGGTTTCTCTGCCATTCACTGGAGGTTTGTCTGGAGAAAAAAACATGGTTACAATGCTTCCTGTTTTTGTTGCTGTCTGCTGGATTTACTCTTCAGTTAGGGAGCAAGCAGAATAGTTACTAGTTGAATCCCAAATCTCTGGATAATGTAGGTGGCATAAAGCCTTCTTCATTTCAAGTTAGTTTGTGTGCTGTAACAGCAGCAGGAGAGCTTTGTTGGAACTAGATATGAAGTGTGGAAGAACATCTTACCTTGTTCTAAACCTGTAGAAAAGCCTTTTAAAACCCGAGTCTCACGTTTCCTTAAAAGATAGTTCTAGAAGTTTGATGAAATGTTTAATTTTTTAATTAAGCATCTGACAGATCCACTGAATTATGAAGCCTGATTTTATAATGAAAAAAACTAACATCTCTAGAAAGTGAATGCAACAGAGGACCAAAGCAGAAGCAGGTGCAGGAATGTTAGAAGCCAGACTTTGCAGAAACATGTTCCTAATGTACTGGAAGATTGGACATTTGAACCAGCTGAAGAGCACGTATGCACTGAGCTTGAGAAGATACTATTCATATTGCTTAGGGCTGAGTCCTACACATTTAACTCCCACTGATTTCTTAAGGGCTCCAGTTCAAATCAATGTTGGTAGGAGCGTGTAAGGGCTGCAGGCACAGGCTCTTTATGCTACTAGCAGTCACATTTTGGGACTTTATTAAAACTCAGACTTGCTGAACAGACTGTGCTGCAAAACCATGCTAATTAGCATCTAAAATTCTTGGACAACTGCCACAGATTCCTGGGAGCTGTCTACACCACCAGCAAAAATGGTTTTAGAGATTGCCTAAAATAATTTGGGGCATAACTTGTCCTTTTGCAGTGATTTTTATTGTATTCAGGTAGCCATCCTGGCTTTTGACGAAACCCTGTTGGTGCATACCTGAGAGATGTTGGAGGCAGTGGAGGCACTTGGAGGCAGTGCTTCTGGAAAGATTGAACCAGTGGGTTTGTTCTAGAGTCTAACCCAAACTGCTTGGGATGATGCTGGGTAGGAAGTGTTTCAATGTGTCTTTTTCACAGGTTGTATTAATTTTCCATGGTAGTGCACTATTTGGTGAGTTGGTGAAGGGATTCTGGCAAGGCAGAGTTACAGTAATTAATTCTTTATTTGTTTATCTCTACAGTAAGGTTGCTATTTCCAGCTGCTCCCACAGTTTACATCAAACTCATCAAAGGGTTTCAGCCATTCAGTCAAGGCTGTAGCCTCACTCAACTTCGGTCAAGCATTGATTCAATGATAATGCAGTTCAGTTAACCTGAGTCTTTCACCTGTTTGGTTCAATGCCACTCCATGACATGTTACTGTTTCTAGTTTTCTTCTGTAGCCTAGAAAATTACCTGGAGATTTTTGAGGCTCAAATCCCATCCCTGACTGATTCAGGAGAGGCCAGACCCCACTTTAAGAGATATGCCATACTGTAAAGCAAAAGGGCACTCTGATTTGTCATCTCATTTTGCTGTATCCAAAATCTTGAACTCTGCAGCAGAGACAGGAACCCAAGGCTTATCCTAGGTGCATGAAGCACCAGGGTTAGGTGGAGACTTTCCTTTCAACTTCCCTCAAGCCCACTCTTAGATATATTGGCTGTCCATAATGCAGCTCTAAGTATCATACCTTGATTAAGCAAAAGCCTTTTGGCTCCCTGATGGGATTTCTCTGCTGAACGAACTGCACAAAGACTTCTTTTGGGAAAGTCACAGTACCTAAAGAACAGGAGGGAGCATCTAAACAACAGGAAAAAACATAGCATCCATAAATATATAACCTGGGGTAGTGTTACGAAGAGGAGCGATGCAGACTCTCCCAGGCAGGTGCAAGAGAGAGCTCTTTATTGCAAAAACCAGGACTTTTTAAGCAGTTAGGCCTTTATCAGTTACATTCCATTTAAGCACAACAAATATAATTCAACCAACCACCATAAACCACAATGTGAACACGTAATGGTTATATAACTTGTTGTTCTACCTCTAATTCAGCTGAGCCCCTTTCCCATAGTCCTTTTCTACTTAGCTGAAGTAACAGGCCTGAGCCATGATTTTCCAAGAGTAACAAGGCCCTTATTTTGTAAAGTTTTACCTGTATGCAACAGCTTCCCAGTTGTGGCACGTACCCTGCCAGTGGTAAGCAGAGGACTTTGGGATGGCATGAAGGTATTTAATGAATATCCGAATGCCTCTCCTTGCCCTAAGAAACATGGCCCGAGATGGAGACAGGAATTCCTGAGCAGCTGCCTCTGCCATCTGTGCCTCCAGGTGAGACTTGAGCACTCTGGAGAGAAGCAGAGCTCCTGTCCTCTGCCTTGCACCAAGGAATGCATACCTTTGGTCCAGAAGTTCATGATTTTCCTTCAAGGCTAGCCTGCTGTATTTGTGCCCTAACGGTAAATGTCAGGGGTCCAGCTGAACTGCCTAGCACCTATGTGCAATCCTGATGAAGCAATGAGGCTTTAAAAATTTTCCCTTCTAACTGCATTTTCTTATATTTTAAGTAAGCATATGTTAGCCTGGAGACTTCTGTCTTCTGTAGAAAGCTGTTAGCGACACTGTATATCTCACGCATTCCAGCACATTTTACTTTCCCACAAATGTTGACAACCCTGTGCGAAGCAATGAGGATCTGTGCGTCTGACCATCACCTGTCAAGGAGGAATTCAGAGAGGAAAGCCAAGAAATCAGGGATGAGGAATGGTTGGGAGACACTATTTTGGCTCATTTGTTTCATCTGCTGAAGACAAACAGAGCTGCAAAACTGGCAGCAGAAGAGAGAGATATGACTCCCATTCCTCTCCAGTCAATCTAGTGAATAATTAATGCACTTTTATTCAGTATATAACAGTATACTTTTAACAATACATGCTACTAGTGCAGCTATTGAAGTACCATTATATCAAAGATGCATAATTAGATGAACTGCAGGAAATCGAGAACATGGTTAAAAATTCATGGCATGCTTTGGAGCAGCAGTGGTTGCGCACTGTGCAGCCGTCGGGAAGCTGCCATGAGCCGCTCCCTCCAAGAGCGCTCATCAGAAAGAGGTGGCACCGGTCTGTTTCGGGAAAGTCAATTATCGAGGAGGAAAGAAACCAAGAAAGGCACTGTCCTGGCCTTTATTGCTGGCACTCGCTTTTGTGGCTAGACGTTCGGGGGTTACCGCTGCCGTCAGTAAGAGCCCGCAGGCACCGAGGCACACCCGCGGCTTCCCCGCCGAGCCCCGCCGGGCGCGCTGCCGCCGCCCGCCGCTGTGCCTCGGGCGCGGTGGGGCCGGGG
>VWPU01025278.1:0-24265 GCA_013398955.1 Callaeas wilsoni | reverse complement strand
CCAGGAGAGGGGGTTGTCCCCCCACCTCTGCCGTCTCCAGTCTCGCGGTATTTTCCCCCCACCTGGGCACTCCCAGGTAACGAGAGAGGGGCCACCGGCCTTCTCCCCTGAGCTGATAACCCCCTTTGTCTGTGAAGTATCCAGTCATGATGGGCCACCAGCCACACCTATGGGGAAAATTCCTCAAGAAAGAAAAAAAAACCCAACAAAACAAAAGAAGAACCCAAACCCCTACAATTGGACATATTTATTAAAATCCAGCCTCATGAAATAGAAATTATTTATATGAAAAGAGGAATCTCAAACAACTTTCTGATGGAAATTCTTTATACTTATCTGCTGAAACCAGAGTTCTAAGATAGTCAATCACAAATACATATGAAAATTATAAACTAAAAAAACTACTTTTGAAATCTTTGGTTGGAACTAAAGAAAACTCTTTAAAAATTTAATCAAATTATTTCATAAAATATTTTAAAATCTCTTCTACAAGATTTGAAAGAGGAATTTATGTGATTTCTCATGCTGGAGGCAATATTGATAAAATGTGAGGAGCTTTTAAAGAAACCATTATTCATCTAGCAAGGTTTTCTATTCTTCAGGACAAATTAAACTTTAGGCTGATGAGTCTTACTATGCAAAAGTAAGAAACTTTTGCATAGCACAAAGAAACATTTATCAACCTTAAATGCATCTTGACCTGTGGCTGATACCTCTTTCAGTCATGAACTGCCTACTACTGAAATCCTCAGGAAATCTCATTCCATGATTATTTGCACATAAGCATTTTTATTTTCTGCAAACCAATATTCTTACATAGTTAATGCACCCAAACTCTCATTAGCAGTGTATCAGCACTCTGGGATTACAAAGATAATGAAGAAGCTGTGACAACATACACCGTGGGAGTGTGCTGCAGAGACAGAGCTATTGGAGAGTGTCCAGAGAAGGGCAATGATGATGGTGAAGGGCCAGGAGGGGAAGCCGCATGAGGAGTGGCTGAGGTCACTTGGTGTGTTCAGCCTGGAGGAGAGGAGACTGAGGGGAGACCTCATTGCACTTACAACTTCCTTGTGAGGGGAAGAGGAGGGACAGACACTGATTTCTTCTCTGTGCTGACCAGTGACAGGACCTGAGGGAATGGCCTGAAGCTGTGTCAGGGGAGGTTTAAGGCTGGATATCAGAAGAAGGTTCTTCACTTAGAAGTTGGTTGGGCACTGGAACAGGGTCTCCAGGGAAGTGGTCACAGCACCAAGCTTGTCATTGTTCAGGAAGTATTTGGACAATGCTCTCAGATACATGACTTTTGGGGTGTGACTCTTGGGGATGGTCCTGTGCAGGGCCAGGAGTCGGACTCAATGATCTTTGTGGGCCCCTTCCACAGCTTATGCTGTGATTCTGTGAACTCGCACTGCACAAAACAGCCTACAGCTACCATGCTGGCAAGAAACTGAAGCTATTGAGTCCATAGGACTCCTGCAGTGTCCCATCACTCTGGGATAATGAGACACAACTGACTGCAGCACTGGACTAAATGTGGGCCAGCAGAGACGCAACCCACAGTACCCAGCTACTACGTGTCTCCAGCAGTGTTTACTGATGATGAGATGGAGACTGCAGGAGCCAGGTTTGACCTGTCCTGGCTGAAGAGCTCCAGTTCAGTAAAAGTCATGACATCTTCTTCCGGAAGGAGATGCTCGTCATGACATCTTCTTCCGGAAGGAGATGCTCATCACTGCAGAACTACATCAAAACACAGATTTAAATTCCACCACTACAAATGCAAAACCTTCATAGTTAGTTTCAATAAATTTACAGATAAGAAGTACCATATAGAGGAGTTGATGGAAGTAAAACATTCACTAGAAACATTGCAAACAGTAAAAAAAAAAAAATTAAAAACCATAGAAAACCCCTATACACTGTAACTTTTCGATTAAATACTATTATACAATAAATTCATAAGCATTGCTCTAGCCAATTGCTCTTTTTTGCTACTATGACACATTTTTATTTTATTAGAAAGATTTGAGAACACATTTACACCTCTATTGTATAACTATAAATACACTGCCTTCCAGTGTATTGTCAGAAAAGATTCTTTTCAATGGTGACATTGTGGCTATAATATGCAGCTAAATTAAACTGTCATAGAAGATTTATTTATTAAGACTAAGTCCAAACTCTGCTTTGAGAAAACTGCAGAGTTATTTGGCTCCCTCCCAACCTGCATATGAGAAGTTCTTTCGTATGAAGCCAAATGGAGACAGGAGTGAGGTGGGGAAGATAGAAATGGGGAAAGGACACTGTGATCCTGGAAGCTTCCAGGGTATGTGTAAGGTTCAGGACTTTGGAAGTGTGCATGGACCAGTTCAGACAGAGTAAAAGAGAATCAGCTACTCCTTTAGGCTTTCTTTCTAGCATCAGCATGAAGCAAACTTTTAGAGCAAGGAAAACCAATACAGCAACAGAGCTGGGGGTAGGAGGGAAATAAGACAGACCACTTGTCTTTTACTATCAGTGAACTCTCTACTTAAAACTTTCCCAGGTCAGGACTGGCTGAGTGCTTGGAGGAACACATACAGACACACTCTTAGATTTCTCTATCATTTGTTCTGTATCTCTCCCCTTTCTAGAGCTAATGAAAGTCTTATTTTACAGAATGAAGAAATGTGTTCTTTTAATTGGCACTAGCTGGTACAGAGTTTTTCACAAGTTTAGTCAACTGTTTGCACAGCAGGCCTGTGAGGCTAATCCTCAGTGACCTCTACTCTGGTTAAAATGAATGTTTCACTACAGCCACTCTGCTCGGTTCCAGTAAACTCTCTCACTGTTGAGAACAGGGTGGCTGCATGAAAATGAATGATTGGAAACAGGTCCAGAAACACTCTCAGTTCTTAAACTGTGAAGGGAATTGTTTGCCACATTGTATATGGATTAGGCAAAAAGCAGGACAGGGAACTTTCCAACTCGTTACTCACAAACCAAGAATTGGTACAAGATACAAAGGTCATCAACAGCCTTGTCATCAGGAACTGTGAGGTTGTGCAGTTCAAAACCCTGAAAGAAGGCAGCAACAGAATTAAGTCTTGGACTTCAGGAGAGTAGACATGAAACCTGCCCGGCAGCATCCTGTAGGAAGGCAAAAAGTCAAGGAGGACTTGTTGGCTTTGAGGACACCCTCCTCAAAAGTATGAAAAGAGCCCTTTGTGATATATCAAAAAAGCATTGCAGGAGGCCAGCATGGATGTACAATGTCCTGACTGAGCACAAGTATAAAAAGGAAGCAGAGGGATGGTGGAAGAAGGAGGAAACTATTTGATTCAATTCCAAGATACTGCCCAACAACATAGAGATGGAGCTAGGTAAACCAAAGTTTGGGTAAAGTTACAATTAGCAAAGGAGACGAAAAACAAGTCTAAAGGTTTTTAAAGAAACCAAAGGGTGAAAAAAGGAAGGCTGAAGAGAACATAGGTCCATTACCAAATGTGGTAGTAAACCTAATGGAATGAGTAAGTCTGAGGTGCTTGGTGTTTTCTTTGCCTTGACAGGCAAAGTTTGCCAAGTCTGTGAGCCAGCTATCAGAGTGAAGGGGAGTAAAGTATTATCCACATTACCAGAAGATTAAATTGGGCCAACTGGATATACATAAGTACAACTGATCACATCAGACACATGCGAAGTTGCTGAGCAATCTTGCCAATACCATTGCAAGATTGTCATCTACTATCTTTTAAAGGTTTCAGCAACAGAGAAAGGTTCCTGATTCTTGATAGCTATAAAAAGGCAAATGTTGCACCCATTTTCAATAAAGGGCTTCCCCAGAGATAACCTGTGCACAGCTGTAGGTGAATCAGCCCAATCTCAGTATCTCAGGAAGTCTGTGGTAAATTCTCCCAGAAGACGTTTCCCACACATGAAGGATAACAAGGTGGAATAGGCAGCATCAATTTACTAAACAGCAAATCACACCTGACAATTGGACTTCCTTCACAAGACGTTGGGCTCCCTGCACCGAGCTAGAGCAATGGCATCACTGACCTTGATTTTAGCAAGGCCTTCAATACGACCCCCCCAGTGGGACAGACAAATTGGCACGGTATGGTTTGAAGAGGGACATGATAACATAAGCACAAAAGTGCCAGGGCATTTGGGCTCAAAGGCTAGCAATAAGCACTGCGAAGCTCAGCTACAGCTGGATACCACTGCATCCCTCCTGGAACAAAACTAGTGTCAATAGTGTTTAATGTGTGTCATGGATGACAAGGTAGAGCACACCTTTGGGAAGTTAGTGGGAGCATCGACACACTGGAAGGTAGGGATGCTCTTCAAAGGGTAGACCACAGAAGTGGGCCAAATGTAACATTATAAACTTCAACAAAGGCAATTGTAAAGTCTATGTCCAAGACAGATTAAACTAATGCAACAAGCTGGAGAACAACTAGAGAATATGCAGTGTTTCACAAAGGATCTGAAGGTCCTCAAGGTAAAGAAGACTCAGCAATGTGCCATTTTGGCAAGGACAGCCAACCACGTACAGTGCTGTGTCAGTAACAGCACCAGCGGATCAAGGGAAGTCATCCTTTCCCTTTACTGGGCACTGTTGGGGCTCCGTTGGGCACATCTGGAGTATTGCGTCGAGTTCTGGACTCACATGACAAAAGTAAGACATGGACGTACCAAGGCAAGTTCAGCAAGTGCTCAAGGGTGCTGGAGCTCAAGAAATGAAAGAAGAGATTGAGGAAACTGTTCTTAGCCATCTTGAAGGAGAGAAAGCTGAGGTAAAGAACTTACTGCTTTCTATAAAGACCTGCTGGAAGGATATGAAGATAACTGAGCCAGACTCATCTCAGTGAAAGGACAAGATGCAACTAGCAGAAATTGCAACACAGGATCTGAAATTTCCTGCAACACAGGAAATTCATATTTGGTTTAAAGAAAAAAATGCTCCCCTGTGGCACAGACTGACAAAATAATTAGTGGAATATCCACTGCTGCAGACTGAAATTGTCCAAACTCAGCTGAACAACACCATGTGCAACATGAACCAGCTGGACCTTCTCTGAGCAGGGGTTTGGTCAAAATGACCTGAACAGGTTCATTTCAGCCCACACTGTTCTACAATTTGGTGACTCGATGATTGATTTAATACCGTAGACTGCATTCCAATATCTACCATTATAAAGGTAGCCTCCCTTTCTACACAGAAAATGAATAAATAAGTATATTTTGGAAGTAGAGAAACATAAGAAACAGGAGAGGCAACTGTTTCTGAGAGGTAACTTTTTTTACAAGTGATTGAATAGGGACCAAATCATCACCAGCAAGTGTGTGGTAATAACTTATTAAAAGTCAAGAAAAGAACTCTTGAGAAAAAATTGAAGGAACTGGATTGTTTCTTCTTAATCTGGAAGGACCTCGACTATACAAAAAATTTCCAGATACATGATGCTTCAAAGACAAAAGAAAAAGTTATTTCCTTGAAATAGGCAAGGAGTTACATCACGAAAAACTGTAGAAGTTAAACATTTGGAAACCAGAATTCAACCCTCTATTATCTTCCACCAAAACAATTTCTTCAATGACAACTGTATTTCCTAATTTAACAAATAAATTCCTATATGACATTATATCAAATGCATTATTGAGTTCTGGTACGTTACCTGTCATTGTCCTTCTTACTAATATACAATTAATCTGGCAGTAGCTGACAATGCACTACATTTCATTTTGCCTTATTATTCTTTTCTTCCATTTTCTATCTAAAACTTTGTATTCTATTCTTAAAATGGGGCTGAGTACATCTACCATTCATTAGTCATGAAATATCACCCCTATCTGATAGAGCTATTAAAAACTGAAATGGCAAAGAAAAGATTGTTTGCCTGTAGAGCTGAAAGCTTCCGTTAGCCTTTGAAAAAATCATTTTAATATTTTCCATACTCCTTTTATAGCACATTTTCAATCAACTCTACAAACACGAAATTTCATTATAAGAGACTGACTTCTAATTCTTCCTCTAAGCATCTACCTGACTTAAATATAACTTATTTTTTATCGATCATATTTCTTAAATTTCTAGTTATTGACCATATTTAGGATGCTCAAGCTTATTTGAAGGTGAAAGGGCTTCTAATTTTTAAGGACTCCAGCTGGTGATCTACACAACCCTTTGACATTTCAATACCCACATGACAGTATGTTACAGAACCTTCCTATTGTGAATTATTGTGTCAAGAGAGATGATGCCTTCAGGCTCTAAACAGGAATTCTGGTCATTGAAATGTACATTTTAGAATAACAAAAGCATTGATAATAATCTGCTTAACTAAACTCACCCTAGGATACAGATGTCAGAGTATCCATTTGCCCTGACTTGGAAACCTTCACCTATTGCAGAAAAACAAATCATGACCTCTATCTGATTCAGAAAGTCCCAAAATCAAAATTAGACCAACTTACAGTATAGAAGTCCCTAATGAAAGCTCCCAGCCTGAAAGTGTACTCTATCTATTGAGATGCAACTTTAAAATTGAGAATGTTTCCCAGTTATGTTGACATGCATAAATGCCCCATTATCCCCATTATATTTATCTGTGTCTCACTTAATTGCATTTATGACATCATGTGCACCATGATCCCAAAGAATTGTTTTTATAAATTGACAGGAACTCCAAAGATAAACATCAGAGGCCTGAACTCTCATTAAAGAAAGTAGATGACAGTAAAGTTATTTTTTGTAGTTTTGCAAATTAGAAGTCATCCAGTCATCCACTTAACTACTAAAAATGCAAATTTTTAAGGTTCTCAAATCAAAACACAACACCTCTCACAAGACACACACAAAAGGCAGTTTAATCAGTAAGAATGTAAGTCATCCAGGTAATCGAGAATCCACATAGCCCTTCAGCCTGCACAAGGAAAACCCAACCAGTAAATATCTGGAGAAGTGCAGGAAACAGAGCACAATTTTTATAACTAGAAATGAAAGTGTTACATAAGTTCAGCAATACCCAGTCAAATGCAACTCACCTGCAATAAACAAACTGCAGAGATGTGAGATGGATAAACTGAAACTTACCTCTCCATAAAATACAAGTTTCAAGGCTACTGCAGGAGAACTACAAAACTATAGCACTTGTTCTCCCATCTTGGCTGTCATCTGTAAGAATATCTGCAGTTCTCACAGTAGGTACTTCAACAATTTGTCTAAAGCCAAGATACACTCTATGTTTTTAAAGACTTTCTCAGATATATCCAGGCTTTAGCATGTAAGTACTGAAATCTGCTCTTCAAAATTAATTGAGTGGCTGATTTTTCCCCTGTAGTCAGCAGCCCTTATTCTCAATTTCTTGTTCTTCAACCAGGCACGAAACATTGTGATTCTCTGCACTGACTCCACTGTGAGTTAACACCACTACTCAGTGCTGACATGTTTAAATCATCTCAGGTAGCAAGAAGAAAGCATCAGCGTTAAATTAATTCTCATTCTAATACCTTACAGTCAATAAAACCTCTTAGGAGATGAAAGTCCTGCTGCTCATCTCTGCCAAATCATCTGTCAATCTTTATTTATGCACATCAACTCGTGGTTTTTTACCCCTTTAAATCTGCAAAACTGACAAGTGCATTAAAGCCTTATAACATACTTTATAAAATCCACACACAGAAACAGATTAGCTCAATAAAAGTATAATACTTCCATGCCTGCACATCCTTCTATCATATAAACACTGTTAACTAATGTTAAAAGCTAGAACTAAATTTTTGTCTTTCAAAATTTCTCACTCTTATTATCAACCCGATTAAATGACTCATTAATATTGAATTAAATACTAGAGAAAATTTAATTTATTGCTTCCAAATGTAATAAATCATAAAAATAATTAAAAACATTTAGAAGCACAGAATGCCAGAATCATGTTTAAGAATGTGATACAACGTGTACACTAGGAAAATTAAATGAATTGGTTTAGTATATTTAAAGGTCTATTTTTTTTTAAGGTCAGTAAAATGAATATACTACACATGTGAAACTAGAAAAAATATTTTCGTAGAAGCAAAAGAAGAGTAAAATATCAGAGTGGGTTCTTTCCACTTCCTTTTATGTAACTAAAATCTAAGTTCATAAAAGAAGTTTGTTGCTTGTCACTTTAGTTGCCTTAAAACCATTAAGACTTAATCACAGGGTCAAGTGCTTTCTGAATTGGAGGGGTCTTAAGGTTGAATATACATTTATGGGTAGGTTTAGATAATTTACATTTTCATATTACTTCACTGCTCCCTACATACCTTTTGTGTATAGATGAATTCAAAAGCTTACAGAACTGCAATTTAAGCACAGAGAATCCCATTTGTCAAAACAAACTAATAGCTATCAAATGCCTTGTAGTCCTCTCATTTTTAGGCTACTAACAATGATTCTTTCACGCATTCCTGGTCATACATTAATAACTATTCTGCTTGAATGGAGGCCCTATACTCAGAGACAGCCTCAGAAGAAGCAGCAGCTTCTGTAATACTGCTTGCCTGCTTCCCGGGTCTGGGATTTTGCCTCCCCAGACACAAAACCAGATAAAACAGTTCTGTATGTACAAAGCACACCCCACAAGGCTGGCTACCTCAGCCACCTCTTTCATGTACCTGTGGGACAGAGACATGATCCTGTCTTCTCCCTGTCCCTCTCTGCATCTTTGGGTAACCCTGCTGAAGGATATCCAGCCAGCAGGGCCATGCATTTCCTTAGCTCAGAAGCTGCAAGGCTGCTTAGGTGTGCTCAGTGATGGGGAGGGAGAAGGAACTCCTGACTGCCTTCACACAATTTGTATCATGCAAGGTCCAGAGACCATCCACTTACAGAACTTTCAGCAGATGAGGAGGAACACAACAATATAGTGACAGGCTAATAAAACAAGCTTGTGCTGGCATTGTCAAGAACTCTGCTTAGCTCTCTCTACTTTGATCATTTAATGACAGAGGGTAATTTCCTTTAATGCCATCTATTTTCATAAAGGGGAAAAAGGGGAACATGTATGAGCATATGCATGTGTTTTATACACATTTCTATAAAAGGAAGGAAAACAAACATTTCTCACACAGTACAGATAACAGAGCTCATCCTGGACACCGAATGTATCTACATCCAACCGCAATACAGCAGTCCAGGAACTCCATGAGAGGATTCAAGTGCAGGGTGAAATGCTGAACAGAATTCAGACCAAACACACCAGGTCTTGTTTTCTTCCTCTTCCCTGTTCTTATAAAGGTATGAGTTACTTCTGGCACGAGTCAGACACAATTTTCACCATTACCTTTAGCAGAGTTTATTTTACAGTTGTAGTTCCAGGCAATATGGTATGGCATCAGTAAAAAAAGGTCAGAGAACAAAAAAAAAATCTTGAACAGGAGAGCTGGAGATGATTAGAAAGAGAATGATAAAAGCAATGTAAAAAAAGACAGCTCTTCAGGTAACTGCTTCCACTGCTAAGTGGTCAGAGAAATGCTGCCAAAAGCAACAAGTCTAAATACATCACTTTCACTTTATTTTTATAAACCTTTATTAATTTTAGCTAGTCACGTTTCTTTATTACTTCTTCTAAACCAAGACTACTGGGCATCTTTCAAGAAAAACGTGCACAAGAGTCTCAGTAAAATTGTTCTTACGCTCTCTAGCACAGAGTTTACAACAAAACCCCATCAAGATGCGAAGCAGGAATCGTACACAGGAAACAATGTGGCAACGAAGATTACTCCAATATTTCCACATGCAATGCAAGTAAAGACAGAAAAGAGTGGAATAAAATGAAAAACTTGTTAATTGAATGAGGGGAAATACACCTACATGGTTTACCCACAAAGCCTACAGGTGGTAGGAAACAGGGCTATGGCAGATCAACATGCCCTCCAGTCAGCACTGAACTAGCACTCCAATACAATAATATATTATGCTTTAATCAGATTAATCAACTTCTGAGTTGTAACCAAAAACTGAGTATTTCTTTTAACCTCAGAAGATCTATTCAGTCTGTATTTATTTCTTGTAAATATGACTACTAATATCAAATGTAGTTGAAATCTGAGGAGAGCTGCAGATATGAAATATAACAACCATGAGATCTCATCAAATTCCTAAATAGAGTCTCACATTCAGAATTTTTCATGCTGAAATATTATTCAGAGCATATTCTTTTTTATTTCAGATTATACTCCTTTTTATAAATACAGTATCTTTCAATATATTCTCCTTTGTGTATCTCTCACTGATCCTGACCTGACATGGGTGAGGGCTCTGAACTGAGGAAAACTATCAATAAAATAAGGATGGGAGAAAAATATGGATTTTTAAAATCACGGATCCTCCATGTTGAATTCATATCTCGTGATTGCAGGAGAACTAGAATAATATGGTAAGTTATGAGCGGATGCAGCTGTAGATAAAAGGGACTGGATATGAAATGAAAGCCATGTAAAGAATTGACTAGGAAAACAACAACCAACAACCTCAGGACTACTCAGAGTACAGGAAAAAGTACTAAAGATCTTTTAAATGTCTGAATAGAAAAGAGCAATAGGAAAAACTATTGGAATTGGACGAGCGATCAGGGTTTAGTGACAGAGAAATTTCCTTCTGCAGAAGCAGCATGTACATTTTCTGCTTGGCACCTGAGGAAGAATGAACAATAAGCTGACTCTGCTTTGCAAAAAAAGCAGAAGAGAGTATAATTATACTTATAAAGACAGTAATTAACCTAGAGACAATTGTGTTTCAAATAACATAGATATGCAATAATATAGCAAATACAATTAAGAAAAAGGGAATGAGTAAGATTATTCCAACAGTCACATTTGACTGATTCAAGAACTTAATATGCTTATCCATTTATTCATTCATTATACTCTGTAGCACAATGAAATGTGTCCATCACCTAATATGAATCTTGGTCTGACCACATATTTCTACAAAATTAAAATTTCACTGAGAAACTGCATCTGTAAGTCAGCCAACAATGAAAGGCTGACACTAACTTTAACAACTTCAGAGAGAACACTAAATCTAAACAAACTTTTCCTTCTTAGATAAAGTAAAGATTTGCAGAATATACAATGTTCATGTCCAGGAGACCATTGTTTTTAACAGCTCTGCTTGTGGGAAAATCATGAATAATCAATAGTGCCTATTGATACTCTTCCTGCATCTATGTTAGGAATAAGTCATTTTCATTATGTAAATGTGATGTACTTCTAATTAAAGAATCCATGCGATGTCATTAAATTTACCTTAACACACATACAATAAAAACTGCAGCAGTATAACTTCAGGATGAAGAAGAGTTCTGCAGAAGAGCTTAGCATTTCAATGTGTGCTTACATAAAAGGGAAAACAATGTAAAAGAAAGGAACTACTTTGGTTTACTTCTAATATCTGTAATTACTGTTATTCAAATTAACTACCTTATAAAAATAAAGAAACAGTGATGATGTTTACTTTTCCCTGCTATGCACAAATAAAGTACTTGGCATCATGTCCTCAGTGACACTTTTAGAGAAAACAGAATTGGTGGCAAGTCACACATGCAATTCCATCATTTGGCTTTCTCAGATTTGAGATGTAATGGTGACTGCAGCACACAGCACCAGGTAAAAGAGAGCTGTGATCAGATTTGATAGATCAAAGGCATAGAATGAAACCTTTAACAGTTACTGTTACTTCATAATTGCAGAATATTTTCCAGAATAGGTGATATTTGCAAAAATTGTCACTCAGAAGAGATTAAAAGGCCCTGGCCTCCACTGAATACCATGTTGCCTTTAATCCCACAGAACAGAAGAAATCCATTAATTAGTTAATTACATGACAATGCCATTAGCTGTTGTTGCTCTTCAGTTAAGTAATAGAAAGGTAATAGCATAGGGAGGCTTTTACAACCACTTGACGAAGACTGTTATTATAGCTAAAATGGAATCAAAGAAACAGGCGAAAAATAAAATTTCAAAATATAGAGAGAAAACCTTGAGACCTTCATCTTCAAGAAAAAACATAAGGAAGAGACAGAAGAACAGTTCTGCCTTGCTAATACTTTTCTGGCAGGTAGCTGTTGTGGATTGAGATTTCTGGTCTTCCTGAGTTGAAAAAGGTCTTGCAACGTGGTCCTTGACAACCCATGAAGCTACCTTACTGCTAAATAATTCACTACAGTGAAATATAGAGATGAGAAATTCTCCTAAGAGGTATTTATTCAAACTGATACATTGATTCAAACTGAAAGATTTTGGAGCACTGACTTTCAGGTACAATGGTAAATACCAACCAAAACCAGTTCTCACATGGTCCTAGTTATTATCAAATTATACTGGATTTGCAACATGGTCCAGAGAAGAACTGTAACTTAATTAAAACTCTTCTTAGTTAAATAGTGTTAAGTGATAAAGAATAATGATTCTAACATTCAGAGAATCCAGTGGAATCAAAGCAGAATAGCAATGTACAGAGCTTTTTAGCATGAAATTGCATAGACACAAGCAGAGTTAAGACCCATACATTAGCAGCTTCTTGGGATGGAAGGAAACTCTTCTGCTGGAGAAATAAACTACACCATGAGAAGTAAGAATCAAAGTGGCCTTTTCATTTATTTGGTGGTGTATACAGGTTCTGAAAATCAAAAACTTTCATCAGGAATTCTTCTTGCTTGTCTAACTGCGCAACTTCGCTCACCAGATTTTAAACAAATACATTAAAATGAATGGGAGAATGGGAGGCTCCATTACCTGAACTCAAAGTTTCATTTTGTAGAGGAGAAGAAAGCATTTGTGTGGTTGCTTTGTAATTGATCTGAAATGTACAACTTTGCATCAGTTCCACAGCACAGTTAGCTACATTTTCCTACTGAAAGGAGACAGAGCTGCAGTTCTGGTCACAATTGCTTTGCCTGGGCTGGTCTCTTGAGAGAACATCACGAGTCGAACACCAACAAGCAGATATGCTCTGAGTACTGCCAACTGCCGAGGGAGCCAAGTCACGTATGCAGTGCGGGAAAGAGTTCAGCAGAGAGCTGGAACTGTCCTCTCTACAGCCATCCGAGGGGGGATTCAAAAGCAGTTAATACTGAATCAACCCAGGTATGATTTATGGTGGCTTCAACAAGCCAAATGCAAACATTCTTATTTCAGACATGTTGAAACACTTTTTATCAAAAAGCCAATGGAGAATACTTCTGAGAACAGCGCTGTCGAGACTTATTTGAAAAAAAAGGATGAAAGGAATTTTTTAAACCATGAAAACAGATATAAAACCAATAACATTCCACATGAACAGAAGTTTCAGACTTACTCAGCTTTCATTTTTACATAGGACTCGGGAAAATGGGAAAACAGCCTTCATCTATATTCTCTATGGGAAAAATGAAATAGTTCTGGTTTTGCCAAGCATACAAGGTGACATCCCAGAAGAAGGGAAGAGGAAGGAAATAAACCTAAAAAGATAAAACATACACTTTCAGAGTTTTACTTACAATTTTTGTTTACTTAGAAATTGGATTTTTTTCCTCATGATCCTCCCGTAAGTGTTATGCTATGTACTCTCTTGGAGTAGCAGTAAGTGCAGCAGCAATAAGTCCAAAAGTGTGAGGAACAGAGAGTCATGCTGTCATGCAGCAATAATGTCTGGGATATAGTTAGTCTAGTCGACATATCATTTCTCTAGATGCTGCACATGAGAAGTGTCATGAAAATAGTTTTACCATCCCTCTCCCCTACTCTGCAATGCCCCATTCCTATGCATGAGAATATACAGCAGCTTCATCTGTCTTTGATGGTTTCTGGAAATTACCTTGAATTTTTAGAAAGATGCTAATTGATAGCTAGAGACAGGTGGGGAAAAAAGGCATTCTTATTTTGTACATCCATAACTTTTTCAATTCCTTTTAAACATCCCTTCCAGTTACATCATTTTTAGCGCCTTGCCTTTTTTCTGTAAGGTATTTAGCAGTCATAATTTCATATTTACTGCCTCTCTTATTCTCAGAACTAGTATTTTCAAGACTATAGAACAGTAGTAGATGCTTTCTTGGTTTTTTTCTACCTTTTGTCTCAGTCTTGGGCTCAGGGATTACCAAGTAGAGTGAGAGGTAAGCTGATCCTATCAGTCACTGACTCTTCAGCCAAGACAGTGACACCTGTTAGGATATCTGAACATATGCCACTAATGACCCACTGCCTATACTCAGGACAAACGTTATGAGTGTAGCAACATGAGAACAGGCCCAGTGAGCATCACAGAAAGCTGTGCTTACCTGAACAAACAGGCAGTATAACATGATGATACAGCTGGAATGTTCTTGACTGCTTGCTATCATGACGTAGCAGGGCAATACAACCCCAGCAGGCACAGAGGCGGGATCCCAGCTCTGTACCACACACAAAAAGAGCCACCTCACGCCCCTTACAAGCAGCAGCCTGCTGCTGAGTCTGGATGTGAGCTCGCACAGATGGACACACTTCCATTTTCAGATGACACGCAGCACTACAAATCTTGTTCCGTACTTACTACAATAAAGAGCAGTCAGCTGTACTGTGCCACTGCCCAGGGGCTCTCTGGTTGGAAATTCATATTCAGGGCAACATTCCCCCTCTGCCAATATAACATTGACAGATTCAAAAGAATTATTCCAGACATAGAAATTATTCAGAAATTATATCTCACTCAACAAAAGACACTTTGCAGTTGCATCTGTCATGTAATTCGGATTCCCCAAAACTGCCCTCACGTCTCTAAATACATACAGGAACTGGACCACATGCCCCTGCAGTGAAGTCTACTTCCCCTCCTCCTCAATGTGTACTTCCATGCCTTTTTTGGCCCTCTGGAGATATCAAGACTTGTATGCAGTCAGAAGTCTTGTCAAAGACGGAGATTGAAAAAGGCACAGAGACACCCAGCAGTGCTGCTACCAGCACCTTCTTCATGGATCCATGGAGCCATGTCTCAAATCCTGCACAAAGCTAGTTAAACAACACAGGGTATTCTTTCCCTCTAAGGCATTATGAATGCTCTCACTGATAACCAGGGAAATTTCTGCTGGTTTTTAGATTTGATGTAAAATCAGTAACATAAAAATCACAGGTCATGAAAGATCCTCAGACAGCTTCGTAAGATGAGAGGCATTAGCCTTGCTGTCTCTCTAAATCCCTGCCTAGATTATTTTTTAAAGTTTCTCTTCCTGTTATGCATTAAATGCTGTTGCCGATTCTAGGACGGAAGTGGCTGCGGGGTAAGAAATCCCAGCATATATTTTATATATCAACTTGTTAGGTAAGATCATTATTATTTTATCATACAAAGAAGTTCTGAAATTTCACTATCACATTATTAGCTGTTTACTTACAAATGTGCTCACATCAGATGTTGCTAAATGATTAAATAGCTTTCTGACTTAAACCACTAAAATTCTTTTCTGAAGAAAAGTAGGGAACATTAATTTCTTCAGCTTTGTACCGTATTTAGCATTCATTCTGCAGACCTGGAGATACTGCTATTGCTGACTTTTTTGTTAGAAGTGCTCTACAAAATGTATCAAATAATCTAAACTGTATCTTCAGAAACTTAAGTCCCTCACCCCTCCCAATTTTTGGTTGTTTTATTTGTTACTTAGATGTCAGTTCAAGATATTGCTTTTTTGCTCCACCTTATCTGCCATGTTGTTGCAACTCCTTAGTCTTCCCTGGCCAGCAAGAGGTTGTTCCAGACTCCCAGCCTCACTGACATCCAAGGGACTTGAATAGTAATGTGGATTACAGCCCAAGTTTTCCAGACCTTTTGATATTGTGTGGTTTAGTTTCTAAGATCCTGAAGTGAGAACATCTCACAATGAGAGGCCATACAAAATACCCAGTGCCCTTGAAAAGTTTCATCCCATGCCTACTACTTGAAAATGAAGTCACATTACCTAAGTCTTATAAGTGCTACTGCACTTCGATTTATTACTTTATCATTTTTATCAATGGTCATTGCAGTTTTTAGCTCAGATTTCTACACTTAAAAGAGAGAAAACAAAATTGTGTCTTGTATGGGGAAAAGTACTATTCTAAGACTCACTTGAGACTCACAAGATTCACTCTGAGACTCAGAAGAGCAGCAGCCTTCAAAAACTGTCCTGAGTAATTAATAGGAAACTTGTTCTTAAAGGGAGAGGAATAGAAAATCTACAGAGAGGCAGAGTCATTGCTGGCATCCCACAGCCTGCCTTTTGCATCCGATTTGTCAAGATAATTAGGTAATCCACTCACCGGTGGAGCAAGATGATCCTTTGCAGAGCCTGAACCCTCTGAGCAACCATCCTATTCTATGTGCTGCTACAGGACAGCGGAAAGCAAAAGACAAGCAGTGGATATAGAGCAGGCAGATCCTTGAGCAGTCAGATTTATCCTTCAGGGTTAAGAAAAGCTTGAGAGTTCTCAGAGCACAGGGTGTCTCTGAATAAGCATCACTAGTATAGCACACATGTAACTTT
This sequence comes from Callaeas wilsoni, assembly GCA_013398955.1. Classification (NCBI taxonomy): domain Eukaryota; kingdom Metazoa; phylum Chordata; class Aves; order Passeriformes; family Callaeidae; genus Callaeas; species Callaeas wilsoni. The sequence continues at coordinate 7,760 of VWPU01025278.1, read as the reverse complement.
CAAGAACTCCTCTCCCACATATCCCCAAATAAATCTCTATAACCTTTCAACTACAATTTCAAAAGCTTTTTGTAGGTAATATACTTGGATCATTTTAATTTCACTGGAATTAACTCTAAATTAATCAATACAGATGGGAAAAATAACCCAAAGAAAAATACCTTCAACTCATGTACAATACAACAACCTTGGCAAGTGAAGATAATAAACTAGAAATTCGTAGTACATGTTTCTTTCATTAAGAAATTTTTTATAACACTTGAAAACTGAAAGTAATTTTAAGTTATCTTGAGGAAGAAAAGCATACAACTAAAGATTAGCAGAGTGGAATTAAACTAGTACAGAAAATCAATTACTGTATTGAAAAACAGAAAGGAAAATTGGTTTATAATATTCTATCATGAAAAACAGTTGCTTAGGAACAATTATGATAGAAGTTTACTATGTTTTCTGAAAGAATTACAAAGAAAAAAATCAGGACTACAATGGTTCTGATCCCATGTAAATCACTAAATGTGGTTAGAAACTTGTGACTGTAAACATTGGCATAAACATACTGCAAATGCTTAGAAAAAAACCTAAAATCCACTATTTTAACTAACATCTGGGTTCTTCAAGGCACTAAGCTGTCTGTGTGGTCGCACTTGCAAGTAAGTCGTATTTCTCTCTTGAACTCAGCTGTTTCATGTGGGAGCCCACTGCTGAGGGATCACACATACCAGACACTCTCCCCACCACAAGCTCCCACTATAAGTGGGGGCTTCTGCTACACGTGACTTGGTGTGTGCACAGGCACATGGGGAACGCAATTTCCCACACCACAATTAGCAAAGAAAGGGTAATTGCGACATTCGCAGCACAGGTCTCGATGGCACAGACCTTCCAAGCTTCATGAGGCCAGTTTCCAAAGCATCCTCCCACAAGCTGCATCTCAATTAAAACTATTTCCTAAATTCATACTAGTGGTACGGCTATTATGCTTTCCTACGACCTGCCAGGTGCTGTAGAGGTGTTTGCCTGATGCAATCCATGATTTAAAGCACTGCTGTTGTAAGAAGTGCTCTCTCTGCTGCCAAGCACCCAGCAGCTGTAAGGCTGACAGCTGGACTGTGTGCAATGGGCCTGTCTGCAGTGCACTTCAAGAGCCTTACAGAAAGCTCCAGGTATTGGGCTGTTACTGCTTGGCAGGCATAGGACACGTACACACAGTAGGACTAACAAAGTTTATCGGTCTGGCCTGGCTACCTGTGCCAAATAAGGGGGGGATATCATGACTAGAAAAGTTGAAACATGTTGATGGCAGGCAAACATCTTACAAAAGGAAAAGAAAACATAAATCACCCCTCAAAGATAAGGGAATCTTCCCTTTGAAAAGCTGCTAAGCAGTCAGTCAGCAGTCCTAAAGTCAGTCAATGTGCACAATAGGAGAAACCCGGCCTGGGACAGGAGGAAAATCAGCACAACCAAGTGTTCCTCCAAACTAACACCAGTGCTGACAGAAGATGACAGGAGGCCACAGACCAGCTCCGAATCCACCCCTTCAGTCTGCTGAGAACTTACCTATTTGCTAGCTAAGCTGATGTGACATATGCAGATAGTGATAGGACAAGAGGGAATGGCTTTAAACTAAAACAGGACAGATCTAGATTAGCTCTTAGAAAGAAATTCTTTATTCAGACAGTACTGAGACAATTGGAACAGGTTGCCCAGAGAGGCGGTGGATGCCCCATGCCTGGAAGTGTCCAAGGCCAGGTTGGATGGGGCTCTGAGCAACTTGATCTAATGGGTTGTATCCCTGCCCACAGCAGGGGCGTTGGGATTAGATGATTTTTAAGGTCTCCTCCAACCCAAATCCTTCTATGATTTTGTAACACAGCACAAAGCTTTGTGAAAATTTTCCTGAAATCTTCACAAGTCTGAAGACTCTGCAAAATTGCTAGTGCTGCAGCAGAACCAGACCTTGTGCTCTGTATTCTATTTTCTGCAGATCAGCCAAAATCTTTTGGTTTATGATCCTTCTTTCTACCTCCATCAAAGGACTCATAGATTTTAAATATTTTTTTAAATATCCACTCTTCTTTGTTCTCTTTACTAAGTTCTAAGGTAACTAAGTTCTCTTCACTGACATCAAACTCAGTGTTTAACCATGTTCTAACACCAAAATGAACTCCAGTCATGCTCTTCTGAGCCGGCAGTGGGCAAGGTTGGGTTTGTTTTTATTTAATTATTCATAAAGAAGAGCAGTGGTATGACTAAGGGCACTACTGAAGGAATGTTTGAGTGAAGAGGTGGGCATCACATCTGCTTCTTCATGATTCACTTTTACTGTTATTATTTGTCGTTTTTTATTTCATCACTACAATTCCAGATTAAAAAAGTGACCCACTCACAATAGAGCTTTCACTCAGCAAATCCACATCCACAACACTGATCTTTTATTCATATAAGTAATTTTTTTTAACAAAAGGTAACTACATTCAACTCTTCCAGAAAACAAGCTAGCCACACTTCCCACATAGCTTTGAGAATGCACCTAAAATGACAATACTTGATATGTCATTATTTCACTTACTAAGGGTTCTCGTAGCAAATCTCACATTTTATTCCTAGCGCCAAAGCTTGGGGGCTTTTTTCAATATTGACAAACATTTAAACATTTAGACTGGGGGTTACAATAGAGCTGTGCTGACAATTGCACTATTGGTATGAAAAAGTGAACTTGTACAGAAATGGATACAGAAAATAAGCCCAGACTTTAGTCAGTCATCTTCCCATTATATTTCATACATTTTTATTTCACTGAAAGTAGTATACTTGACTGTGTATGTCAGTGCTAAACAAATAATAACCATTCTACAGCAAGACAAAAGTGTTAAACTATTCCAGAGAACACTGCCTGTCATTTAATTACCATTAAGCTTTTTGTCCACATTTAATTACCGAAACTTACATTTAAATACTGCTTATCAATGCAAATCCTTTAAGCCTCCTATTGAGTAGACTCTGTGTGCAAGTGGCTACACTCACAAGTAAGTGCACAAACACATATGTAAAACTCACTGTATGCACTTCAAGTTTAAGGCCTTCTGCTAAGGCATTACCTTGCACTGCATAACAGCCTGAGGTATGAAACCAAGTTATAAAGAATTTGATGAACACGGTTTAACTGCCAAAATTTTCTTTTGCTCATGTCTGCAGAGCTGGAAAGTCTAACTCAGCCTGATGACGCAGACCCACCACGCCAAACCGCCTTTATTTGGGGATACCAATATTGGCAGGAATTCTTCAAGTAGCCAGTTATTATAGCCTTCAGCTTCTGTGGTGGCAAATGCTGCTGGGAGAGTGTTTGACAAACAGCATGCTGGTTATTAACATTTACGTTGAAAAGTATGCCATATACATCCCACACATTTCTGAATCATTACCCCACCTTCCTCATGCAAATTTAACAAATTACTTACATTTTCACGGAAATCTTCCAGTTTTATAAAATTATATCCCCCAGGGAGGTGACTTTCATTTATTTGGTGACTACATGAGAGTTAGGGTATAAATAAACTTGCAGATATGTTGCAATGGCTCAAGAAAAATGATTATGAAGTATTAGCTCAGGAAACTCTTTGGGTACTGTAGCTGACCAAAGAAGTTCACTGTTAAATTAGTGAGTGTACACAGTGAACAAAGAAGTGCCTAACAACTAAACCCAAGAAATTCCACAAGCTTTCATCAAAAATGAACACATGTGGGGGAAAAAGCCTATCTAATATAAAATAAGTAAAGATATGTGTAATGTTGAAAGTGAAGCTTTCTCTTCTACCTGCTTGCAGGATATGTAGAGTGAACTAAAAGCTGGATTTTCTGGGGCTTGATAGCAATGGTGTTTTCCTTTTACTCAAGACCTCAGGGACTCCATTTAGTCACACAGAATATGAGAGATTCAGACATGATTTTTTTTTTCCGGTTCCCACTATGAAGTAGATCCATCAAACCTACATCACATGATGATGTGTGTATTTGCTCCATACACTAGGCTATAAAAGGAAATTACCCCCCTCCATACCAACTCTACCTTTTTGAACTCAACAAGAATATTGCAACATATTTTCAGATGACAAAGCATCTCATCAAAGAGGCTGACAATCTGAAACACAGCTGCCACATTGTAGAGTACTCCCTGAAGAGATTATGTCTAATGAAGAGTCTGGAAAATAATTTTACAGGTCATTTCAAGCAAGACAGTTGAGACTAGAGATAAAAATTATGTTATGTCAATGGCAGAAACTGTTATATTGCCGGCAGTAAAGAAATCATTAAACATATTATTTAACAAAGAATAGGTTTTTAAGTATGTACTAGGTTTGGCAATTTTGAGAAACACTTAACTGGAAAACCACAAAAGTTGAGGAACAGTCTATGTCTCAAGGCGGTTATGCACATCAGAACACTTTTCTCCCCTGTTTTCATCTGATAATATGTGTGCCTTACTTATTTTACAACTGACATTTTAATAAACAATTATCCCTCCTCATGTGTATAAGAAAAGATTTATTTTTCACAATGCAAAATATTTCAAAGTATAAAAAAGCAGTATAACCAGATGTCTGATTGAATTAGTGTCTTCTCACCAGCTTAGTACACTGACAATCTGTCCTTCACTAACATTTCTTCAGCAGGGAAGTTCACATACAGGTGCTATCACTTCCAAGTCCTACTGCACATCAGTGCTCAGATTTGAGGTTAGACATTAAAATGCACTTTCCATCCTGTTTTAAACCTCAAAACTGGGCTCTTTACCAATGAAATACCTGCACAGGAGGGACAAATCCCAACATACACACATTTTTTGCATTCCAGGAGTCAATCTTCTGACGTGTATGTTGCAATGTATTTCTTAATACATAAGAGGAAAGACTGGATGACTAGACGGAAGAGCACTACTAGAAAGAAAGTGTTTACTTGCATGCAATTTCTAACACATACCTATTAAAGTCTTAAAAAGTAGCCTCATCTTTTGGAAATCATTTATTTACAAATTCTACAGATTGCCCAAATTTGGGGTTTCCTGCCTAAGGTACTGAATTCAAAAGAAAAGCAAGATTTTTCAGTACAAAATTCCATTCGAATTTTTTTTTTGCATCATACCACATATAAAGGTAAAAGCCTTCTATCCACTGCCAAAAGACTGTGTGACCCTACTTGGCACAGCTGATGAGCTCAAGGTACCTGCCTGAAATCTTTTTTGGAATAAAGGTAGCAGCTACCTTGGATACAATAAAGCTGTTCTCCAGAAAGAGGAGCTAAAACACAGGAAATAGATCTCTGTAGATGGTTTGGGGTTTTACTATCACCCAGAAACTACAGCACTTAGTGGCAGTCACAAAACAACACATGAACACATGTTCTACAAACAACATACGCAGTAACATCAGCATTAGCACTAAATCACCACTTGAGAAAAACTAGTCCTTAGTATCAAGCTACTTTTCAAGCAATAGTCACATGCCATATTATACCAGTAAGTGTATTACCCTCTCAATAATGTTTAAAAGGAGGTAAAACTCAGCTCTTTTTGGACATCAGCTGCACTCTGCATTACTGTTCTCCATTAATAATAACATCAGGAAATACCAGTAATTTGAGGATTTAAAAAAAAAAAAGTAGAGAGACGTATTCTTACTGCATGTAGATGATAAGGAGTATAAAGATTATATCCTAAACATGGCCCATCTTATTACTTATTAAATTCTTGGCCATAGTAAAACTTATGACTTCTGGCTGAAAAGGCGTATCTGCAAAATGTACCTGAAAAATGTGCTGTAGCTGGAATTTAGGCATAAAAATTCAGAAACTGTGCTTGGTAATCACCATACCCTGGAGGAGCCTATTCACTCACTGCATCCATTCCTGCCAGCCAAGGAAGTCCTGGCAGTGGCCGCATGTAGGCATTGCCTATGGATCTCTGTGAAGTGATTCTTTTCCACATCCAGAGAAACTCCAAAGGACAGCTTCTCCATGCCTAAAGTGCATGTCAAAAACAAGCCCTTGATAACTTCCTATGGTTAGTGCTTTCCTTGTTCTACAGAGCAACTTGATTAGGATGCAGGCTTTCCTTATGGCCACTGTGAGGTGATGAGAGGCAAATCTCCACATTGGGAGTGTGCTGGACCAAGAGCTGCTAGCACAGGCACTTTTTTCACTTCACTCTTGAAGGGAAACTATCAGCACCCCACAGACTTGCAGATTTTGTTCGAAGAGATTATTTGAAACACTAATGCAAGATCTATCCTGTCACAGCTGCACAACCATTCTGAATGAGTAGATGGCAAAAGAACTTCAGAACTGCCATAGTAGTTCAAAGCTTTAGTCCACAAGTGAGAACCAATCTGAACTAAACATCATAAGGCTTTTTCTTCTGAAAGGATTCATTAGACGGATGTGTTCATATATTTTGAGACAGGGCTTAAGTCCAATGTGCAGTAATATATGCTGTTACAGCTACATGAGCATACTGAATTAGTGATCCACAAAGACACTTAAGAATAGCAATACAGCAGTAAATTCTGAAAACTCTTCTTGTTCTTAGCAGAGTTGATAAATATTCAAACACCGTGAGTGTTCCCAGTTTCATTGTTATTATTCCTTTCCTATATCCAGGTAGCTGTCAAGTGGCTGGTAGGTGGCTCACAGATAAAACAGCAAATATTAGGAGAGATTGGTAACTGGAATTTACCAGTTAAGCAATAAAATATAATTTGTACAAAAGAAAGTACACATCTTCTGGTAATCACCTGAGATTTTAGGACTCATCTTGCATTGCTTAATACCCATTTCCCCCCTCTGTTGGATAGCTTCTACTCAGAAGCATTAACAAGTGGTAATTACAGTAGTCATGCTGACAGCACATAACCAGAGGGACACTGTCAACATTTAACGCCAAACAACTTGGATGTTAAGTTGTGGTTCCTGGAACCTTTGTAATTTATGTTTACGTAATTTAGCTTTTATTGCATATGTTCTTGCACTCTGCTTTAAATGATAACTACCTGCCAAAACTCACATAATGAAATTACACGAGGCTACATGGCTTTGACAAAATGCAATAACAAAAGGAAGATGGTTTTATGCACACACCTGCAATGTGCACTGTCTCAGTGGAAGCAACTGATCACAGGAGTTAAAATTTCTGTAATTACATTAAACTCATTAGATACCATCAGTTCTATGTACAACCGATGTCCCCTGCCCTGCTGTCCATAGCTGAGCTCAAGCCACCCTTAGCATCCCCTACAGCGGGAAGGCACCAAGGTCTGCTCAGAGGAGACCTGCCAGCTGGGCACGGCGGTGCCAACGCCTCTCCTCCACCTTTCCAAACACAGCTACCCCGCTCCTCCCCCGGAGAGGGCGAGGGAAGATGACAGGTCCCCGCGCGGCTGCCCAGAGCGGTCCCCGGCCCCGCGCCGTGACCCCCGCCCGCCTGCACCTGTCCCGCCACCGCCTCCCCCCGCGCCCGCGCAGGGACGGAGGGACCCCCGGGCCGGCCGGCGGGACTCACACGGGGTAGAAGGCGTAGGGCGGCAGGGCGCTTTCCTCGCACAGCTCAGCGTCCAGCAGCAGGTAGTCCTGGCTGTCGTTCCGCCGGGCCCCTGGCGCCGGGGAGCTGCCCTTCCGCGGGGCGTAGGGCTGCGCCTGGCTCATGCTGTCCCGCGGCCGAGGTGCGGGGCGGCGCGGCGGCTCCCTCGGGGCGCGGCGGGAGCGGCGCG
>VWPU01025275.1:0-30460 GCA_013398955.1 Callaeas wilsoni | reverse complement strand
GGCCTCCCGCCGCCCGCGCGCGCCAGGCAACCGTTGCCATGGCGACCGCGCCGGCCCGCGCGCGCGCGCGAGGAGCGCGGAGCCGCCCCTCATGGCCCCGCCGCCCGCACGGTCCCTCACGGACCCACGGCCCCTCACGGACCCACGGCTCTGACACGCCCACGATCCTCATGGACCCACAGCCCCTAACGGACCCACAACCATCACGGTCCTCCTGCCCACACTGCCCTGCTGCCCTCATCCCCTACCCCGCCTTGAGGGGCAGGTGGTGACCTGGGCTGTGGCTGCCAGGGGAGCACCGGGGTCCACCCTGTGGGAGTCATGATGGAGAAAGAGCCTCTTGGGCTAAAGAAAGGGTGAAGGAGAGCGACTTGAGCTATGTCCCACTCCAGTGACCTGTCGGGCAGGTCCTGGCCCTCCTAACCCACAGCCCGGGGGAACTGTGGGGTCTGCAGGGCTTTGGGGAACCAGCTCCTGGGCAGGAGGTGGAATCGGGGCTGCTGAGAGCCGCACCCCATCCTGGCCCCATCCTCACCCCACGGTGTCACAACCCCTTGGCATTTTCACCCAGCCTTCCCTTTGGATGCAGGGAAGCACAGAAATGCCAAAGAAACTTTGTGTCTCCACAAAAATCACCAGCTGCGGGAACGTTTAGGTGCATGATAGATTCCTCTGTACCAAAGCAGTCATTTTCTTAAGTGCAGGAAGGGTTGAAATTTCTCTCGGCTGTCAGCACGGCTCAATAAAACATTGGGTTTGTATCAAAAAGTATCAGCAATACTTTTCTTCATGGTATTACAAATAATGTCCTTCAAGATTTGCTGAGTTACTCTCTGCTCACCATCAAAGGATGTCAGAGACGGTTTTCAGGCCGAAGCCTGACTTACACATCTTATGTGTTTCTTGGCAAAACGAGATTTTCTTTGCCTGCTTTATGTCACGATCTGTAGCAACAGCAAGAAATGTGTGACAGGTACAAGATGTGGGGTTTTTTAGCTGTTAGGCACGCTCTTGTCTCCCAGCCCTGTCTAGAGGCTGCTGTCCTGCTGTGCGCATGGCAAGCAGGGGTCACAGAGTCAGAGAACAGAACCATGGAGTATCCTGAGCTGGAAGGAGCCCACAGGGATCACTGGGTCCAGCTCCTGGCCCTGCTCACACACCCCAACGATCCCACTCCGTGCAGCCCTGGGAGTGCTGTCCAAACGCTCCCGGAGCTCTGGCAGCCTTGGGGCTGTGCCCATTCTCTGGGGAGCCTGGGCAGTGCCCCACCACCCTCTGGGGGTAAAACCTTTTCCTGATCTCCAGCTTAACCCTCCCCTGCCACAGCTCCAGCCGTTCCCTGGTCACAGAGAGCAGAGCTCAGAGCTGCCCCTCTGACAGGGAGGGAGCTGTTGGCAGCATTGAGGTGTCCCCTCAGTTTCCTCCAGGCTGAGCAAGCCGAGTGTCCCCAGCCACTCACTGGCTTTCACCATCTTCATGGCCTCCTTTGGATGCTCTCTAACAGCTTTAGATCCTTCTTATCTTGTGGTGCCCAAAACTCTCTGCAGTTTTGGCCACCGCTGCGCACCGTGCTCGTAATCAAAACTGGATCCTGCAGATTAGCCCACTTGAAAAGTGAGTTTTTGGGCTCGTCTGAAAAGTGAAGCTGCATGATTGAGCTTCGAGCCTTTAATGCCTGTGCTGGCCAGATGAATTATCTTCATATCCATTTACTGAAACCATGATTATAAGTTTAGCTGCACAACAGCGATAGCAGACTGACCTTATTCTACCTAATTTTGTTATGATTCTCATGAATTATTTTCCTGCTGCATGTAACTGGTAGATTATATGAATATTTCAGAACCATTAAAGATTCATTTGGGTCTGTCTTAAGATTCAACGTTTACTTCCCTGTGTCTTCTCAAAGTGCAAGGGGAGGGCATTCTTTGTTTGTGTCACCAGGAAATACGACCTGGTGTCCAAAGGTTATTCCAGCCTCTATCACTCTTCCATATTGCAGGACTCTGTGCAGTTAAAGTGTCTTTGCAAACAACTTGCTGGTTGTTTTACAATCTCTGTTCGAAGGGTTCAGTTTTCAACACAGTGGTTACAGGCTGTCGTTTTGTGGCGTTACCATCAGAACAGGCTGCTCTTGTTTTTAGATTATGCGTTAAGGCCCGATCCAAATCCCCTTATAGTTGAGAAGAATGTTTTCATTTTCCTGGTGGATTGGGCATTAGATCCACGGCAGGAACAGAACAGCCCTTGGACTCCTGGCGCAGGTGACCTGTATTGAGGGTGAAGGTGCAACCAGGAGAAAACTGACCTACTTCCTCTGTCATATTTTTGCTTGAGGTAAAGAATGGATCCAGTTGTTCAACTTATCAGGAACAAAAATATGCTCTAAGAAGGTGGCACATAATCCCCACAAAACTAAGCCAGTATCACCTCGACTCCTGAAACTCTTGGAATAAAAAAATGGAAAAAGCATAAGGGGGAGTGCTCTCCTTTCCCGGGCCTCTGCCGCACGTACGATCCTGGCCTTGGAATTACCTCTTTCTCTGCCCCTTTTTCTCCTTTCTGCATCTCTTCCAGTCTGGTGTGGAATATGCTGCCACTTCTTCCTCTATGGTAATTTCCTGAAACTTTGCTATTGAGGGCATTTGCATGTCCTTAAGTGGAAGCTGAAACTGATATTTTGGGAAACTTTGTAGGTGATGATGAAGTGGTTTGTCAAGAATTCTGCATCATCCCACACCAGCGTCCTCAAACTTGTCCTGGAGATAAAAAGCCTGCATTTAAAGTGGGAGGGTCACCGGTGGATTGCTAATTGTGTTTGCTTTTTCCGTGAGAAAATAAATGGCTCTCCCGTGTTCAGCAGCAACAAATTCATCTGTAATTTGCGTGCTGCTTGTTTCTTTCTGTGCTCCACTATGAAACACGCTCCAAGGCTTTTCTTCTGGAAAATGGTAATACGTTGCTTTTCTATATGAAATAATTTTCCTATTAGTCTCCTGGATTCCTCACGCACCGAGAGTGGGTGTGCACGTGAACTGACACACACTGCACAACCTGTCTTCCAGCAGAGCTCTGAGGTTAATTACCAGCAGGCGATTCCTTTGAGAAATCACCATGTTCAAACATGACACCCATTGCAGGTAGCAAAGCTGGACCCTCGTGTTTGTTTTCTGCCATACTGGACAAAAGCCTGGGATTTTGGTTTCTTCCACTGTATTTTAACTATCAGTATTGGGAGAGTATGTGTAGAATAAGAGTATCAGTTCCCAGAATAGCTAATGTCCACAAGGACAGCAGATCTAAACTAATGTTGTAAAAAAATGTATCTTCTGTAAAAATATAAACGTGCTGTGCCCTGGGACTCAGAGGGTGGAGATAGCTCCTGGGTGTGTAGAGGAAGAGCTTCCATTCCCAGAACTGTTTGGGTTGGAAGGGACCTTAAAGATCATCTTGTTCCAACCCCCTGCAGTGGGCAGGGACACCTTCCACTGTCCCAGCTTTCTCCACGCCCCATCCAACCTGGCCTGGAACATTTCCAAGGATGGGCAGCCACAGCTTGTCCTCAGCAGCCAGTAAAGGCAGGTGGCTCACTCTGGGATGATGGTTTTTGCCTTCAGTCTTGCCCAACAGCTGCTGCCTGTGCTCTGTGGAGCTATGAGAGAAAACACTCAAATGAATGAACATTTTTATCTCTTATCCTTGCAAAATTTCCAAGACAGCCATGAGTGCTGGAGACGGCCCCAGCAGAGCAGCGAGCAGCTCACGCACACTCACAGCCCTGGCTGCTTGCAGCTCTCTCCTTAGGGCTCTATTTTCAGCCCTGGACTAATTTTGAACCCTGCTGGAGCTGCTTCCCTGTGCTTAGTTCTGCCAGGGCCTTGTTTGCCCCGGTGCTGAGCGCTTAATATCCCCAGCCGGGATTGACTTAGAGCCTGGGCACACCCCGAGGTCACAGCGCAGGGCCAGCGCTGGCACCGCGACTGCCTGGGGGGCAGAGGGATCCCTCTGCTCTGTGCCCGTGGGATTCAGCATCCTAAATGCGTGCACATACTACAGAGATCGAAGCAGAAGTTCCATCTTACTAGAAATTCCGTAAGGAAAAGGAGATGTGGTCAAAAGAAACTTAAAATATCTCCTGACGGACTGGAGCCTGGGTCCCATCACACGAGGGGGAGTGGGGGGCTGGCAGCCTCCTCATGCTCTTGCCGCTCCAACAGCTCCAAGTGCCTTTTCCTCCCTTGCACAAAATAGTTTCCTGTTGCAGTCCATCACAGAGGCAGCCTCAAGGAGGAGAGAGCAGGATATTATCGTTGGTAATGGCACCGCCACTTCGGTGCCATTCCCAGCAGCACGGGAACAGTTTCTAAGGCACAGTGCCGCTGTCAGCAATTCCTTATCTCCAGTTCTGTAGCTCGGCAGGAATATGCAGCGGCAAGGCCTTGTGCATGGGGGAACCACAGGCAACGAGCAACATTTTTCATGTAAATAAAGAAAACAAATGACGTGCAGGTAGTAGGACTCTTATTTCATTCATGCTTTTGTATTATTTCAAAGGTAATGTATATTCAACTCAGCTGTTATGCTGATGAGTGCAACAAGTTATTCAGATTTATTTCTTTTTTCCCTTGCTCGGAGTGTTTGATGTGTATCAAACCCAAGAAATGGGACGGGCAGGGAGCACTGGCAGCTCTGCTCCTCACAGAGAGGGGCTTCCCCCCAGCCAGGGACAAGCCCCATCACATATAAAAGAATACTTGTGTTCAGCACTTATCTTCAAAGTGCTGTGCAAACATTAATTAATGACCCTGTTATTGCCAGGGGGAAGAGCTGGCAGAGGGAGGGGTGACAGCTCACCCTGCCTGCCTTCCTTGCTGGCAGCCAGACCTTCCTTCTCCAGCTGCAAGGAGCAGGATGCTCCATCCCCAGGCCTGCGGTTATCTCCAGCAATTACAGCTCTGGAAGTGCTGCTGGTGGGTCCTAAGTGCCTGCATCAATAATAAGAGGGGGTTTAGCCTGTAAGATATTTTTATCCATAAGATTATTTATTTTTAAAGTCCCTGGACTATGTTTAGGAGGATAATGGGTCAATAGCATTTACAGCCCAGCTGGTTTTCCCGAGAGTCTCATCCCACCATGCCTTGTCATTCCTCAGGCAACCCCAAGCAGGGAGACCCCAGGGACGAGCTGGGTGAGAGCTGAAAGGTTTTGAGTGTTGTCATGATCTAATTAATGAGCAAATGAGATGTTTCTCTTTCCATGTATCTTTATATTCATTAAACCATTTTTAGCAACCATATTCGGGTAGTGCTCAAACAAATCGGTTTCAATGGGGACTGTTGATTTTCTTTTCCCAGATGATTTCTTTCTAAAATGCATTTTTTTTCCTAAGGACACTTTGGGTAAAACTGCGTTTACCACAGCTGTACAACTATGCAAAGACAGAATGACTTATCTCCAACTTTTTCACCATTTAAACGTTGCAGGAAATCAATGAATAAGTGAAAGGCAGGAGAAACAAACAAGAACAAAAATCTAATTGGATTCCAAGATGCAACACCTTCCCTCTGCTCCTGGCTGTGCAAGGTGCAAGAGCCCAGAGCAAGATGGAACGTACTCAGCGTTGTCATCCCAATAAATGCCGTTGGGATTGTGGAGCAGTACAAATCCCTGGCACAGGAATAGCCTGGCATCCAGCAACACGGCACAGAGCCCTCCTCTTGCCATGAGCTGGCACGTGGTTATCCTCAAAAACAACATCCTGATCCCCTGCTAAACATTACCTTTGGGAATTCACAGCCAACTCAGCCAACCCTTTCCAAAAAGCTGTTACAACACCGTGATTTCACCAAAATGTTCCACATTCATCGCACAGAGGGAGGCGTTCACGAGGGAACAAATCCGGGGCCGCCTTGTTCCAGGTCCCCCAGGGGATGCACAAAGGCAAACGCTGCCTGCCAGATCCTGGAAAATCCATCCCAGCCACAGGAGGGATGTACCTGACCCAGCATTTCCCATTCCCTGTGGCAGACTTGAGTTATAGTCTCGCGATACAGGGGATATTTTGAGGACAGGGCTGTCATTTCTGGATTTTAAGGCTTCTTCCTCCACAAATATAAACCTTCAGCCCTGGGCGGAGGGGCCAGCACAGAAACTCGCTCTAGGTGATGTTGACGTGCTTCAGCCCAGCAAAAACTGCCTCAAAAGCAAATTAAAGCTCCTCGAATTCCCCCACAGCAGGGTCTGGTGGGGGTGGGCGGTGGCTTTCCACTGCATTTTGCCTCATTCCCGTTCAGTATTTTTAGCTCCTGCTCTTCTGGTGGGATGCAGCTCCCAGTTCCCCTTGCTGCCAGCTCTGTGCCACAGCCAAACCCTTCACCTGGCAGCCCTGTCCCCTCCTGCCCTGCCTGCAGAGAGGTGCCAAAGCAAACACTGCCCTCCTCACCCGCTTGGGCCCCGGCCAGCTTGCACATGCTCCAACGCTCTTAAATCTGCAGCCAGCGAAATATGGGAATGTACAAATTAGTCAGAGGAATTGAAACATCTCCATCCTGCTCGTCCCGGTCTTATTTAGAGCAAGAACTTGGTGAATGTAAAATTGAGACACCGAGCAGGAAACCAAACCACGCCAGAGCCTCCGACCCACCGGCAGCGAGCTGCGGCTGAGGGACCTCACAGCAGACTCCGGGGGCGAGGGGCGGGCAGTGGCCAGACTGGTCCCCACGCTCCTGGCAGGGATGCCAAAGCCCAGGGGCACACGGTGTGTCCATCCCTGCTGCAGAGCTGGGCACAGAGAGGGTCCTGCGTGCCCTGGGGCGCCCATCACCAGATACCCCCCACAATCCCTTCCAGTGGCTTTGGCACCTGCCGAGGTTGGCAGAGATGTGGGCAGGACACAGCCCCACACCAGGACGGGTCCAAGCGAGGAGAGCGACCATGAAACCATGGGCAGTACCCGGGCATGAAACACAAAGTGGCTCGTGGTGGTCCCATCCTGCTGTGACAGGGGTGACCCCTCTGTCCCCGTTCACGGTGCTGCTCACTTGGGCCATCAGGTGTGGATGCTGCCCGCCCATGTGGGGCTGTATGGCCCTGGTGCCCCCGTGCCGTGCCATCCCAGCCCGGTACCCACGCATGCCAAGGCTGGTACCTGCCCAGCACCACCCTGCCCCAGGCTCCATTCCCTCCGCGGGGCTCAGAACTGGCCGAGAGCAGTCTGTACCCCTCAGCTGGCTCTGGGATCCGGGGTCATGAGGCCCCCAGGGCAGCCAGGATCATGTGGAGAAGGGGATGCTGCAAAGAACACCCATATCCGTGGGGCTGGGCCATTGGGTGCCGCTGCCTGTCCTACCGGGCAGGCACACGGCTGCTGTGAGACCCCCAACCGCCCAAAGACCCCCCAGCCGCAGCCCCGGCCAGACGAATCCTCACGGCGCCGACTTACCGGTGGCCGCCGTCGACATCCTCGCAGCCTCGGGGGTCGCCGGGGGCTCTGGGCAGCACCCCGTGGCATGGGAGCCCATGGCACGGCCCGGGGCTCAGCGCCGGGGGGCTCGGTCCCTTGCGCTCCCCGGGAAGGGCTGGGGGCAGCGGGGCAGCGCTGCGCTCCCCGGCATCGCTGGCATCACCACGGCAACTGCCGGCTGACTCACGCTCCTTCGGAGTGACATCAGAGATGCGGAGGAGGGGGCCGGGGGCTGCGGGGCGATGCCGGGAGCAGATATTCCCGCTTTGGTTTTGGTTAAAGCTGGACGGGTTTGTGCAGGGAAAGCTTTCAGATGCAGCCCCGCGAGGCAGTGCCACGCCGGGATCTTGGCCTTTTTTTTGCAGAAGAGACACGGAGTCAGGTGGGGGGAAGATGCTGGAGCCCATCGGCTCTGAAAGCTGCCCAGTGCTGGTGGCGTGGTGGGACTGGGACAGAGCCAGAGGGACAGATGAGATCCCGCTCCCCCATACTGCCCTTGGACTTCAGTTCCGTGCAAAAAACACTCAGATTAAGGAAATCAGTTGAGAAATTACTTACCTTGGCTTCCCTTGGTACCAGGGCTGTGAACAGGGAGAGGTCTCCCTAGAGGGGATGCGTTGGGCTCCTCATCTTCAGGCACATTTGTCCCGCACATCCTCCCCCTGGAACACTGCCCTGCAGTGCCCAGCACTTGTGTCCAGCACGGTGGGAGCTGAAAAGGGACCTTGCTTGGAAACCAGTCAGGAGCAGGGAGGAATGTTTGCTGGGCACACACACGGGGGGTTCAGGACCAGCACAAACGAATGCTCCACATATGGATGTTTTTCAGAGGGATTTGGCAGCGCGTTTGCTCGGAGCTGGGCCGTGCAGGGCTTCCTCACGCGCCATCTGGTAGCCACAGCCAGCAGCACTGATGGCTCCGGCCCCTCCACTCACAGGCTCCGCTACACTGAGCCTGATGAGACAGAAGGAAGTATTTTTAGTGGGATGAGAGTCCTGCACGAGGCTCTGTGCTGAGCAAGAGCAGTGCCAGGGCAGCCAGAGATGCAGCAGCTACACCATCTCCAAAAAAAAAATTTTTACCAACCCTCCATGGGAGCAGCCCCGGAGGCATCAGAGCCCCAGGAAATGCCCCCCACCAGACCCCTCCCGGGGGCTCCTGGGCATCCCTCCTTCCATGAGGCTGGGATCAGGGAACCCAACACTTGGGGCTTTTATTTTTAGCCCAGCAAACTAAATACAGGCCACGGTAACCCACGGGAATCTGAGCAATTCCCGGGAAGTGACGGCACCAGGGAAGCCCGTGGCTGCCAGAGCTGCACCACCAGGGCTCCAATGGGAAGGGCTCTGTCCTGCTTCCAGGCACCTGGGCTGGATGAAAATGCTTCAAACCACTCATGGATTGGGCTGCACCAGGCACGATGCTGCTGCAGTGGGGAGAGGGGGCTGGCAGGAGGAGTGGGCTGCTGCTGCTTCTCCCTGACAGGAAAGGGGAGAGGACGGATGGGGAAGGTTCACTGGAGGCCAGAGGGCAGATTTCAGGGGGGATTGTGCATTTTTTCTTTTTTTGGTGAATGTTCCCGTGTGGGAGCAAAGCAGGAAGGTGCCTGTCTGTGAGGAAGCCAGGAGTAGGGGGGTACAGGCAGAGAGCACCCCGTGATTCATCCCAGGCAGCCTGGCAACCAGCTCCTGTGTAGGGGAAAACACAGATGGAACAGGGATGCTGCAACACCGATCCAAAAGCCGGATGGTGTCCTTTTAAGGATGATTTTGAAGGTCTGAACTATTCCTCTTCTCTTGCACACTTCAGGGAGAGGCTTGTGAGGGTCCAGCAGCCCACAGCACCTGAATCACCCCAACTGAGGCCATGGGAATGAGTGAAAAATCTAATCCCATGTGCCAAGAAACCCAGAGAGTTGTTCCAAACCCCTCTCCAGCCCTCGCACAGCGGGAAGGGGCTGAGGTTGTGCATGGTTGAGGCAGCAGGGTCAGCACAGCCCCAGGGCTTCACAGTTCCAGGGGTTGTCCTGCACAGCCCCGTTGAAGAGGAGCTCAGTAAATAATTCAACCAAACTTCGGGCACGTGGGAGCTGCTGCGGGTACGGGACTCCCGGGCACAGATTCCCTGGGGAGCAGCCCTCCCTCAGAGGACAAACAGAGGTTCACTGCAACATAAATGTGGTTTATGCCCGAGCTACGGCTCATAAAAGCCAAGAAACCACATCATGCATAAGCACTGCAAGTCTGCCATGAATAATTCAGTCTCGGGGTGCAGCAGCAGCCACACACCTGCACGGCCCCGAGAGGCTCTGGCAGCCCTCACCGGGGATTAGGAGCGAAGCCTCCGGAGCCACCGCTCACATCGTGCACGCAGAGCCCTGGCTGGAACCAGCTCCTGCTCCACACGCTGCTTCCCAGAGTGGGAGAGCTCGTTATGCAACTGCTGATGGATCGCTAACAAAACCTGTTGGAGAGCCGGGACTCTTCCCTATGACACGGGGGAAGCTGCACTGCTGCATCCCGGGGTGCAGGGTGGGTGCAGGACCTCACCACGCGGGGTTTGCATCCCACCTGCAGCCCACAGCACCCAGAGCCACCAGTGACCCCCTGGGCATCCCAGCTCTGACCTCAGGCCTTTTATTTGGGCACTGGCTCCTCACCCAGGCATCCGAATCACACCCCTGGCTTACAGAGCTGGTCACCTCTCCAGGTTTATTTCGATCCAGCGTGGTCTGGTCCAGCACATCTCGAGTTACTGGCGTCCCTCCCCCAGCTCCAGCAGTGCCCGGATTCCTGGTGACACTGGATCCGCAGGGCTCGGGCTGTGTCCCGGCTCAGGTCACACTCGCTGGCACTCGGACCAAGTTCACACACGTACACTGCAGCCCTGCCCTCTTTCCAGCCATTTTCCAGGACCAGCATCCAGCTCACGAGTCCTGCATTTGAAATGAAGGCTTTTGAATTACAAGAGAAAATAATTTCTCCCATAATTCTGCTCCAAACCCAATTTCCCTCTACCAAACCATCCTCAGCAGCTTCCAGAGCTGCTGCTTCCTTTGGCCAATTCCTCTCATAATAAAATCAATTTTAAAAAAAGGCATGATCAAGCGGAGAGGACATGACAGGATTGTCACCAAGGGGACGGCAGCCTGGTCTGAGCTCGCTGGGCTGTCAGGGCACAGGAGTTCCCAGGGGAAGCATCTGCTGCTCCCATCTGTTTCACAGAATCACAGAATGCTTTGGGTTGGAAGGGACCTTACAGACCATCTTGTTCCACTCCCTGCCACCAGACCGGGTTGTTCCAAGCTGCATCCAACCTGGCCTTGAACACTTCCAGGGATGGGGCAGCCACAGCTTCTCTGGGCAGTCACTGGAGCCCTCTCCAGGAGGAGGTCCAGAGGAGCTGATGGGTAATTGTCCAATATTCTGCTCCTCTTTATGGGGCAGCGTGACCACGACCACCACTTCATGGGAGAAGAGCCAGCACAGGGAAGGAGAAAACCCAACCGCTGGGACAGCACCGGCAAACCGCCCGTGGAGGGCTGGGAACGGCTCTTGCCACACCACTGTGCTCTCAGCAATGTCTCACCTTGCCCACACCAAGATGCTTTTCCACAGCTCAGTGCAACCTGTGCTTCTCTTCCCCGCCCTTCGTGACAGATTTGGGCCTTGCTGGAGGCGGCTCCTGGGCCGGAGCTGCTCCTCATCCCTGCTGGAGCACCCTGGGACACGTCCCTGTGCCGAGAGCGGGCCAATTACAGCCCATCCTGTCACTCACACAGCAGCTCTTCTTCATTTTTAAGGTGTGGATTTCTGCCCAGACCTGCTGTACCAGTTCAGGTTCAGAAGTGTCATTACCTAATGATACATCCCAAGCTGCTTTAAGGTAATTTTTTTTGGTTTTAATTTTAAATTAGTGGAGAGCCAGACCTTTGAATTGTCCTGCTGCTGAGCTGTGCATTACAGCAAATCTGAGTTAGGGCCTGACACCAAAACCACCTGCATTTAACACCACCACATTTACCAACGTGATCTGAGCAAGCAGCATTTTGATGTCTCATACTCTAATCCTCCATCTCTCACGGGACACAGTGAAAATGACTCTGAACTCCTCAGCAGTTGCTGTAACTGCTAAATAAACAGGCTGCTGGCAGGTTCCTTGCCCTGAACACTGGGAGAAAATGCTAATGAATTAAAAAACCCAACCCCCAAAAAAATCTAAACGAACTCTATAGATTCTCTCTTCTTTACAGAAATAACCTCACGCATTTACACCGTCATCAGTTGCCTGCAAGGCACCCACAGAGGGGCCAAGGCTTGGAAGTGCTTCCCAGATCCCCGGCAGCAGCGTTGGCACCACGGCAGCCAGATGGGAATTTTGGTTACATCACCTGCGAGCTGCTGCACCCCACCAGCTGCTGCCTGCTGGAGCTGTTTTCCTTAATGAGGGTTCCCTTGTTGGGAAAGAAAAGACTCCAATTTGTCAGTCAACAACTGTCAAGATAAATCCCTCTTCAATGGCACCGGGACATCCCAGGGGGATCACCAGATCGTGTTTCACAAAGCCCTTGCAATGAATCACCCCGAGTGCAACTTTTCCTGAAAAATAGAGGAGTAACTTCCAGGTGCAAAACCAGCTGCTGAACCAGGATTTCCTGCACAAACTCTGTATGACCAGCTCTCAAAATACCCCACTTTCTGAGAAACAATTCCAGCAACCTGCAGGTACAAGGAACACTGAACAACGTGGATCCACAAACCTTTGCTGCTCCTGCAAATGATGGTTCAGAACACCTTGTAATAAATCAAAAAACTTTATTTTGAAGATATATTATAAATGTACAGCACACACAACATCAGTGTCTGGGGTTATGTGTGAGCAGGTTTAAAGCCTCAGCATTCATTCCGGCCCCGGCCGTGGGTTCCACGTCTCCACACACAAGAGCTCCATCCTGAACAGGTCTGGCTTTGCCAACACCTCCCTAACTTCCAGGAATATATTTCAGAACACAACAGCAACTGCTTAAAATGATGACAAATTAGCAGCATTCCTTGCTTTTGGCCCGGAGGCCGTCTGCAGGGAGCAAATCCTGCTGGTTTTCCTGCTCAGGGAGAGGTCAGCGACCCACGTGAGCGTGGCCAGAATGAATCCCGAATTCCACAGGCTCAGGGACGTCTGCCCTAGTTTAAGCTCCAGAAAAGTAATGTTACACCTTAGGAAGAGCTGTGCATGCCACACACCAGCGTCAGAGCCAGATCAAAGTTATCCTACGCGGTACCTAATTGTTGTATACACAGGTGAAATGAAAAAACGTGAAGTCAGTACCTTGCAATGTAATTTTACTGGTGCTGCCTCGTGGGAAGTGCTGGGTAGCAAATCACATTCGTGTACAGTTCATTAAGCCATGATAAAAATATGCAAATTAAAAATCTCTACAGGCCTCTGTTACCTGCTGCAACAGAGACACTTGGGTTCGTGGGGCTTCGTTTAAAACGTGATCCAGTTTCCTCCCTCTCCCCAGAGCACGATATAAAACTATACCCAAATTCAGTAAGAATTTAATGCATTTACATTTACTGAAGTTCACATGCTGCAAACAGGATCTGCATTGAAGATCTTCAAATCTAGGGCAAGAGGTCCTTAAAAAACCCCTTTTGCTACACCTGGATGCGGGGATGGAGGCGAGAACCACCATGAGAACATTCACGTGGACGTTAACACCCCGTGCAGGGAGGTGGGGATTGCCCCCACTGCCCTGCCACAGCCAGCACGAATCCTTCCGAGGAGGAACTGTCCCAGAGAGGGGGATACAGGCAGGAGCTCCAGCCCCAAAGCTCAAGGACGCTCAGTCGGATGGAAATACCAGCTGGAAGTGCCGCTATTCTGTTAGTTAATAAAAATGGTATTTATTATTAAAAGTAGAAAACCAGGGCAGTTACTTTGGATGAAACACTGGCTATCCTGTGCACAAGACTTTGGGAAAATTGCCACTGGAGCAGAGATCACAGTAACCTGTGCCTGTTCCACAGGCAATGTTTGCTGACAGTGTCGCTATACATTCGTTTGGTGCGATGCTTATTTCAACAGCTTCCAAAATACATTAAAAGATCCTCAGCCCACGGATCACAATGCCTAAAAAAAGTAATTGTAACAGTCCTAACTAAAAAGGATTTCAATAACCACTAAAGAGTTGCTTGGATATGAAAACCAATCTCTGAAATGCAAGTTTGGTTCCAGGAGAGGAGGAAAGGAAGGGGGGGTCAAGGTTTGGGACAGGTCTGTGACAGGGGCTGCCAAGAAGAAGCCACGAGTTGGAAGTCTTGGAACTCGTGCAGGAGAGAACCTCACACCTTCCCAGAGGAGGAATGCCCTGATGGCTGCTTTGGGAACCGTGCAAGTCAATTTTCCAGCTGCATGGAGAACACGAACGTCCTTGAAACGGCGCAAAGCCCAGCGAGCCCTGAAGCGGCCGGGTCATCCTGTGTGACCGTTCCCATGGAGGGATGCAGCAATCCTAAAGGAAGACTCATGTCACTGCTCGCCAGGAGAGGAGGAATGGCCGATTCTTTGGGCTGGACCCAGGAGAGAGGTTCAGCAGGAGAGTTACACTAGCTCGGGCTCACAGGTCAAGACAATCAAGGTCCAAGCTGTAAAGCAGCCACTGGCCTTTTTTCCAAATACATCCCTTTAAATGCATCCCCCTAAAAAGAGAGTATAAATATGAAGCCCTGAGAACAAACTTCCATATAGTACATTGCCATTAAAAATATCAGTGTTTTGATGACACAATTATAAGTTAGATATATTTAAATAAATAGCTGGCTACTTGCAAAAGGCCCGCAACATCAAAAGGTACAAGATTGTCTGGCTATCAATAGGACAAAGAGCAGGAACTGTAAGGATCACCCTATTAGTCACCTACCATCCCATCTCCTTCCTGCTCCATCTCACAGGCTTCCAAATATTCCCTTGACCACGTTGAGAGAAAATTAACTCTGACATGTCTCTGCTAGTTCGAACCCGAACGCCCGAGGTGCGAGCACAGGGCCCGAGCCTGTAAATCCTCAGTGCTGTGAGCAGTTCTTCCTCACAAAATCTGCTGCTTTGATTTAACAAAGCGTGTCCCGTGTGTTCAGGGATCTCTCACTGGCCTTGGAGCAGATCCCCCAGTCCTGCACCCAGGGAGCAGGACAGTTCCTCCCCTGGCAAAGCCACACATGTTCCTTGTGCCCCGTGGCTGCACGTTCCGGCTCCAGAGTGGAAACATCTCCGTTTTTGCAGGTTTTCTAAAAACTGGGCCAATCTGTGCCTTTTCAAGCACAGTGGAGTCAACTCCCCTCTGCATTTTCAGGGATGAAGCAGCAATCCCAGCCCTGGGGTGCTGGGACACAGCCCCTGCTGTAATTCACACCCCAGCACTACAGATGTCTTGATCAATTCCTTCAGCCTCAGGGTAGTTTTTGGTGGGTTTAAATCAACTCCTGTGCCTTGCTGCAAACACCACACCTGAATTCTGGTCTCCTTCAGCTTTTGACCACTGCAAACTTCAGTTCTCACAAGCCCAGCAGGGCTCTGTTAAAGCCATCCCAAACAACACCTCAGCTGTGGAAGTGTTGAGCTCTGGAACAGCGAAATCCAGGAATAACCAAATCTTCTCAAGCCTCTCAGCATCCTGAAGATGCAGAATTCCATTATCCCTATGGTTTCCTAACTGGGGCCGCTCAGCCTGGGCATTCTCACCTTCTATTACATAGGAATAATTTGTTTTACTGATGCTTTCCCCCCACTTTAGAACCAGTTCAGTGGCACTGAGGGGTCCTGGCGTTCCAAGGGAGGCAGCTCTGAGCACTTCTGTCCCTCTGAGCTCCACAGTCCAACCATGGACTCCTGAAACCAAACCCAGCATTTCCCAAGCCTTTACATTCTTCAAGGGCCACAACTGCACCAAAGGATCTGTTTGCTAAATCTGGACCTCTCCTTATCCATTCAGAAGCCAAAAAAACTCCCAACAAACTACAGGGTAGTTCTTGCCTTCTTAAAACACTCATTAAAAGGAATATTAACCAGAATCCTGACTGTAGAGAAGGACATTTCTCTCTAACATTAAGACCTTCAAGTAGAAGAGTCTTCTGGTACTATTACAGGCAAAAAGCTTCAGGAGTAAGCAAAAAATATGGATAAAATAATCAAAACCTTTCATAAGACCACAACATTCGTGAGTAGCTCTGCTGAGCTCACTGGGGTGCAGGATCAGGCTCCTGGCTTCAGTTACAGGACAAGGTTATAATTTCATGTCATGTTGTCAGTCTATTCTTAGCAAGAGCCCACAAAAACGGTTTTACTGTCCAATTTGAACAGAAGAAGCATCTCTACAAAGCTTGGAATTTCTAAATGTAGAAGTAAATATTTCAGCAGTCATCAACTGTAAAGCTTAATATGAAATTACAAAATAAAAAAAAAATAAAAGAATCCTGGGATAGTAAGACAAGATAAAATCTCAGGCTGTTCTGATTTCCCCACCCTTCATATTAATTATGAGAAATTGGCAACTTCAGTGCCTCAGCTGCCTAACAGCACAGAGCAGATGCCAAGTTCAGGCCAAAACTTGTTGTAGGGTTTCGGGTTGCATCTTGCCGCATTTTTGTTTAAAAAAACTCCAAGTGCACACAAATCCCTCCCACACCCAAGGAGGTGACTTGCAGAGCTGCTCAGGATCTCCCTGTCTGACAGGACACCTTCGTGCTGTTTAAGGACAGGGTCTCCACCTGGTTTCTCTGCAAGATTTGCCTATTCTGCCTTTCCTGCAGGGCTGTGAAGCACAAGGCAGGGCAGGGATGATGACAGATGTCAATCACATCCCATTATTTTCACTAAGTTGAAAATAAGCCCCTTTTTTTAGCAGGCTGCTAAAAAAGTAACACCTGCAGAGCCCAGTGAAACACCAGCTGGATATTCACAGCGAGTTCTGCTCTTAATAGCTCAGAATTCCTCTCTGAAATCTCAAGTCAGTCTTCTGGCAAAATAGGAAAGACCCAGCCTGACATTTCTGGTATGACCATGGTAAAAATAAGTATAAAGAAAACCCACTTGTAACTCAGAGACAGCAATTTCAAGCGTGCTTTAAATACCTTAAACAAGATAAAAACCTGTGTGGTTCTGCTGCTTTACAGAACACCAGCAACCCTCCCCATGCAATTCAGCTGCTTTGCTTGTAAACAGAATAAAACCCCCACGAGCCCCTTGCCAAAACTGTGCACATAAAAATGGGAAAAAAAAAAACACTGTGTGAACATATCCCTCCTTGCAATGGGATATGGCAGAGTATGAGCTCAGGAATTGCAGCCACTCGGGAATTCAAGTCTTGATGTGGTGAATTCTGTGGTGAGAGAGATCCTGCACCTTTATGGTACCTGACAGAGAACCTCCTGCAAGTACAACCCCTGTGGGACTGCAACAACACTAACTCAGCAAATAAATAGGAAAAAGTAATGCTATTTATTAGAATTCCATCTCTGAATGATTCTGCTTAAATTAGAATGCCAGATAAACAAGCTTGGATAGAAATGTGCTTGCTCTCCCAAGATTTGGGCTTTTAAAAAACATTTCCTAAGAACCAATTTATGTTTTTTTAAAAAGCAGTTTTGCCATTTGAAAAGAGCCATAAATTAATACTGTATGGAGATGATTAATATCCTATGCTAGTGGTCAGTGACCTTTTGTAAACACCAGCCAGATCCTAGCAAAACTGGCCAGAAAAACTGTCACAGGCCTTTTGAACGAGCAGTATTTCTTTCCAACAATCAGATTCTTAAGTGTTTTCACAAAACCTTTTTCCTATTTTTTTTTTTAATATATATACTTTATTTTAAACCTAATACCTGAAAACATCAACAAGTCCTCAAACCTCTTCCACTAACACTAAACCCACAAGGCAACTCACTCCTGTTGGCCGTAACTACGAAAGCTCTCGTGCGAGAGACCCCTCCAGCCAGGATCTCCCCCCTTCCTTCCCTCCCTCCCTCCCTTCCATCCACCCCTTCCCAGCCATCCAGGCACCCTCCCGTGGAGGTGGAGGGGGAGTGAGGGACAGGGGGAAGTGGCACAGTGCACTGGCAGCTCCCTCTACGTGCGATTCAGCGTCTGGAAGATTCGGGAGATCTGTAACATCACCGGCCCCGTTTCGGGATCGTTCATCCACTGAGTGCTGTTCAAGGGGTTTTCAAGCATATCCTCGAAGGCTGCCAAGAAATAGGGATTGCAACAATTAGTCCTTCAGTGTTTGGGAGGTTTCAACAGCAGGACAGTGAGACATAGCTACAGCTCAAAGGCAGGGCCCAGAAATGGTGGGAATTCACACTGTGCATTCCCAAGGGCTCCCAGCCTCGGATGACGCTACAGGCTTTGTGCTTTCCTCCTTTCTCAGCGTTAAATTCACTGCAGACGGTGATTAAACACTCAGCCTGGATTACAGGCCAGCCCAAAAAACCTCGAGGACATGGGGTTGAAAAGGTAAAGCCTTAACAAATGTGTCCGGGCCTCGGTCTCCAGGATCATGCCATGAAATTTATCCATTCCTGAACACTCTCCTGCAGCTCCACTCCTCTGATCAAAGCCCTTTCCACATCCCTGCCTGGATTTTTTGCACCAATATCCTTCTCCTCCTTGGTACTTAACCATGGCAGTTCATGGAAAGCAGTCACAGTCAGGCCTGTTCCCTGTGCTGCCCTTTGGCTGCCCCATGGCTCCTCTGGAGAGGAAATGAAGCCAGCAGAAGCAGCAGCAGATGTGCCAAAGGCTGCACAGAGCCTGTACAAGTGTAGCCCCTTAAGCCTCCAAATCTCAGCACTTTATCTTTTCATAAAGGCCCCTGAAGCCACCAGGGAAGCAGCATCTTATTCCTCCTTCCCGGTGTCTGGAGAGTTGGGATGTCAGGGAGGCAGAAGGAGAAAGGTTGGGTGTGCAGAAAAATCACCCCAATTTCTGAACAGGGAGAGTGGCCCAAATATTTCATTATTATTCTTTCTGTCTTTACAATAAGCTTTGCTGTCTGTTTGCTTTTTTGTTGTTGTTGTTTTATTTCTTCTAGTTTTGACTCTTCTACTCATGCTGAAGGAACCAGACAGCCACTGCAAGAGTCAAGCTGCAAATCTGGCAGAGGAATGGGCCAGGCACTGATTTAAGTCCTTCTGACAGCCACTGAGCTGGGCTCCTGGACATTTGGAGCCAGTCATCACAGAATGGGACAAAAAAAGCAGCTGCACAGTCACCAAAATGTCAGTGTTGTAAGAGCCTGGCCCAAGGTCAGGGTCAATTTTCCCAGGAGCGTCAGGGCACAAAGATCAAGAGCCATTAGTGGGAGCTGGAAGTGCCCAGCACCTCTGAAAGGCTCCTCATTAATACCTTGCTCAAGGTCATGCAACTTTGCCTCCAGGAGAGCCCAAAATAAAATCCAGATCTCCCCTTTCAGCACTTGAACTCTTTTCTTTTACACAGACTCACAAGCTTAAAACTAAAGATTTATCGATATTCTGTAAGGAGCTCATTAAATGCAAAATCTCATTATTAAAACCTGTGACATAAGCAATTTGCAGATTTATCATTAGGAATATATTCTCTGATGTTCATCCAAGCTCCACAAGCTCCTATAATGGCATTTCATTTTCTATTTATATTCTGAGCTGCAGTGTGGAACCCCTGTTGGAAATGAAGAGACCATTTGTTCAGAAATCAAGAGTGGGAAGGTTCTGCTCTTGAATTATTTAAAGGCTTGCAAACTCTCCTAATTACATTTAAAGTAGTATTTTTAAAGGCTCTCTTGAACGAGCTGTGCACACAGCCTTTATTTAAAAGCATTGCTTCAAATAAGTTTTGAAGCCAAAGGTTAAATGCAAAACTTTTTATCTGCACGACAGAGCCAGTCATTGTTCTGTGTTGTCAGAAAGAGCAATTCCTCAGGGATTTGAGGCTCTGTCAGGCTCCTCAGCTGGGTACACGCTGTGCCCACAGCCTTTCTGACCCTGAGCACACAGACTTTACCCACAGAGCTGAAACCCAAGCAAGGGGAAGGGTGTTTTCCCATTTTATCTCCGTTTTGATAGGCAAAGCCTTAGCTCAGCCTTCTTGTTTGGATACTTTTCCACAAGTTCCCTTCTGTCTCAGCGATCAGGCCTCACACACAGGGAGCTGCACAGCAGGAGACAGCCTTGTTTTTTCTGTGAAATAATCAGAGTTCTAGACAGACATTCCTGATTTTTCCCCTCGTGGCCAAAGGGAGCACACAAAAGGTCTCCTAAATCCACAAAAGCATTGCAGCCAGCAGCTATTAAAGTTCTGAGTGCAGCAAGTGTAATCCTGGGGAATTGGAATCATTTCTGGGACAGCCCCAAGGCCTGCTCTGGGTTCAGCTGAGCTGCAGGATGAAGCAAACAAACAGCAGAGCTGCTGCAAGTGAGGAAAAGGCTCCAGTGCTGCCCCTATCCCCCAAAGGGGGCTGGCACCACCCAGTCTCTGCTTTGATTTCCTGGCAAATCCAACAGGAACCCACACAGGACTTACCTAGTAGAGTTTTAGGGTTGGTGAGCCCTAATTGTACCACTGGGTTTTCTAAGATGGCTTGGAAGAGAGGGCTGTTGGTGTCAATGCCCTTGTCTAAGTCCTCTGGAGAAGGTTTTCTGTCTCCCAGCAGCCACTCGCACTGAAAGAAACCATCAGGCACATCAGATTTCATCAGAACCAAAGTGTCTCTGCTCAAAAGTTTTGCTAATGTGGCATTTTAAAACACTTTTCCCTCTCCCAGTTAAAGCCTGAGCTCTACATTTCTTTGCACACAGTCACTTGTACCATCCAGCCCAATATCCTCTCTCCAACAGTAGCCAGCACTGGATGCTGAAGAGAGGATTCCCTGGCTGTCAGCTGTGTCCACAAAATTTTCCTTAATACAGAGCAGGGGACTAATCAGTCTTGGGAAAACCTCCTGTTTTCTGATTCCAGAAATTGTGGAAGAGTTGCTGTCAAATGGTAATTTACACACTGCATGGCTTGAATCTATCGTGGATCTTTTATTCCTGTCCTAAACCAGTTATTCTTGGGAATAGCTTTTCCTTTCTCATGACAGCACAATCTCTTTTGCAGGCTGTGGTGAGGGAGTTCCTCAAAAGCTTTTTGAAAATCCAGCCTCAACCTCACAGACTCCAAGCTCCTCTGAGGAGCCCAAACCCTTTGTATTTCAGTTGTGTGTCCGGTTTGAAAGAGGCACAGGATTTGTGTTCCTGAATCTCCAGGAAGAGCTGACTTTATGACAGATCCAAACACGATCCAGTTCAAGGATGAAAAGCTCCCCTGGAGCAGCAAGGAGCGGGAAGGACGTTGTACTCACGGCTGCGTTTTGCTGGTTGTTGTTCACTCTGAGTGCATCCACCACTTCCTTTTCATCAAATCCCATCTCCATCAGGGCAATGACAGCCTAGAGCAGAATCCCACAGCTTAATAAATGTTACATTTAGAAGGGAAATGAGAGCAATCATACCCCTTCACCTTCTGTGCAGAGCTATAGGTGGGGTAAAAACCCCTCATTGTTTCCATTTGCAGAGCACTCTAATTTTATTGACAAAGTTTTCAAATATTCTGTATCAAAAGTGTCTTTATTATGGAAGAAGAATAAATCTTAGGAGTAAAGGTAGTTCCTACCCTCAACACTGGAAGCTGAATGCAAGGCAAAGAGCAAGTGCACCTGGGGTAGAAAAGAGAAGGAAAATGAGGAAAACCACCTCATTTTGGAACTTCTCTCCTGCCACAAAGCTCTTGTTCAGCTCTCGCTGACAGAGCAGCCTTGATGTGCATTTGTGGTTCTGTTCACTCCGTTTAATTTCACTTCCCAGGTTTATGACACTGGTGAGTGTGATCTATTCACACAAATACACCCAGATATTGGTATGAGAATGTTCCATTGTTTAGAAACTGCACCCAGGCCATCAACTGCATTTGCAGCTTTTAACCCAAATCTCAGAACAGCCAGTTGTAAACCCAAGGTGCCAAATGTCACAGAGCCCCTCCTGCTGTGTTCCCAGTGGGAGAACACCACATTCCCACTGCAGCTGGTGCTGTGTTCTGAAAAAAGGGCAACTTCTGTCCTTGCTGCAAGACTTCAATCTGCTGGGGGTACTTTTCCTCGTTCCCTAGAACAATACTGTTCTTCTGTCATTTCCATAGAATCATGGAATGGTTGGGGTTGGAAGCAACCTCAGAGATCATCCAGTTCCAACTCCCTGCCAGGAGCAGGGACACTTTCCACTAGTCCAGGTTTTTCTGAGCCCCATCCAGCCTTTTCTACAGCCAAAGGATCTACTCCTGTCCTGCCACCCTTCCTGCCCAGACTGCAGTGAAAACAGCAATGCCAGGGGTCTGGAGCTCACTTCAGCCCCCTCAGAGAGTTTCCAGATGCAGAAATAACAGTGCCACTCATGTAGATCCTGCTATCCCAGACAGCAATGCACTCCTGATGTAATATCCCTGAATTTAAACGCTCCCTAAACACCTCCACTGAAACACTGCCAAGCCAGCCCAATATCCATCCACCCAAGGTCCCATTTCATTTATTAACTAAATATTTATTTGGATTTCATGGTGCCCACGAAATCCCTCCCAATCCCATCAGTTGCACAGAGGATAAGCAGCACCTACCCGTGGGTCTGGACGAAACTCTCTTTTCCTCCGGATCTTCTTGAATATTTCCGTCAGCTCATCCTTGGCCTCTTCCCCGCCCTCCTCCGAGCTGGGACCCGCAGCTGCCTCAGCAGAGGAGCCAGCACCTTCAGCTGGGGCTTCTGCAGGAGCCTGACCTGGCAGAGGAGCATCCACAGAAGGGTCATCAGCGTGTTCAATCAGCCACTCCATGGCCTGGGTCACCGACATGCTGGAAAACACACGGGAACACCGGCGTGAGGAACGCTCCAGATGTGGCAGCAGAGCTCCACATGCATTCGTTTACTCCCATGGTGGATGTACCTGCAGCTTAATTAGCACCAGAATACTCCTAAATAAAGTTTTGGAGCAAATCTCAGAGCACCTCAATTCTCTGGGCATCCAGGGCACCACAACCTTCTCCGAAGCTGGGAAAAGAGGGGCTCCAGGTCCAACTTGGACCTGCAACCCAGATTTCAAAAGGCATTTCTGAGGGAGTCACCTCACTCTCTGCAGCATCTGCTTTGTTTCCCAATGAAGCACTGGCTGCTTGCAACTGTGGACAAAACCGCCAACTAAGCACATTCCAAATTTACATTGGAACCACATCTCAGGTGCCAACAGCTCTGCTCTTAGGGAGAGGCAGCAGAACACCACGGTGTGACACCATCACTTGCTGTGCAGTGTGACTGCCCAGCTAAGGGATCCTCAGAGCTCCCAAACACCTCTTCCCAACAGGGAGAGAGGAAAAAGCAAAGACAACAACAGTGCAGTGAATGTGTCATTCCATCTGACACACAGGAATTATATGTTCATGGAAGGGAAAGCCATGGCCTCTTTGGCTTTTCTGGTACAACATGAAAGCTGCAGGACAGCAGGGGAGAAAGTCTTCCTGAAATACTGGAAAAAGGGTGACTGGAATATGTTGTGGACTCTATCACCAAAATTTTTCAAGAATGGCACAACAAACCCCTCAGAGGGTGAGGCAGTACAGCTGGCTGTTCTTGGGGCATGAGAAGAACTACATAACCTCTTATTGTCCTGCACTTGCTCTCTGGACTTCATAATATTCTTGGAATTTTTTAAAGATCAGCACGAAGTCCATTTCTACAGCTGAAAGGCCAATGTGGATGGGCTAAGTCTGCCTTTTCCTCTGTAAAATGTGACTTTAAAAGCTGAAGAAAATGTGAGTTTGATACTTGGAAACAGTGCCAGGCTGGCAGCCCTGTGACCCACAGACCTTGCAGAGCACATCCAGCACGGATCCCCCTTCCCTGCGCCACCTGCGCTCTGCCTGAGGCAGCACTTCTTGGAGTCAATGCTTTTCCCAACCTCGATTTAGGTGACCCATATAAGGAGACAAAAAAGATGCAAATCTGTGTTGAAGCACAAGCAGTAAGTGCCAGGCAGGTGCTGGAACACTCACTGGTTCAGCCGGAGGGCTTTGACAGCTCTGCTCTCCGGGAAGCCCATCTCGGTGAGCTGGCGCAGCGCGATCTCGTCCACCCTGTCCTCCTCATCCTCATCCAGCATGGCTACACACACACACAAACAAAACAGTGCTCAGATTCACTCCAGGCTCACATAAAACCCTGTGTCAATGGAATGGCATGTGTTAACTTCAACCCCCATTCTCTCTCCCGTCCCTTCTTTTGTTTCTGCCCCCAGTTTGCCACCTCATCATGTAATTTGCTGCACTCAGCTCGCTCCGGCTCAGATTGATTCTTCCAGGACAAAGACTTTGTCCAGATGTGTTCAAGATCTCAAACAAAAGGCCACTAACTCTCACGTGACCACGGGATTTCCACACTATTAAATACATGAGATTCACTGAAGATCTATTAAGCATTTCTCTAGAGACTAAGCTGGATCTGGCCGTAGCAGATCTGAAGGATGAGCATTTCCCACCAACCCCATCAACAGCTACAATTTCTCCTCATTTTACTACATCCTTGTGCATTTTCAACTATTCTTTACCATCCCTACTCATATTTTTTAAATGGAATTTCTCACTCATCCCAAAGGGACCTTTTACATCCATGACTTTTATCCACAAGGCGAAACTTTTGCCACAAAGTCTTTAGCAGCTTTGCTGCCACATCAGTGTCTGAACTTCACTCTGAGCCCACTCCTGTGCTCCAGAAACAAATTCCCAGGACTGAACTAGCAACTCTAAAGATGTGTTCATACCATTTGCCTTCTTAAATAGTTCAACTGCATCTGGGTTCAGTGCTAGCAATTTCTGTGCAACTTCTATGAGAGACACTAAAATCTTCCGGAGCTCTGTCTGGAACTGCAAGAAAGGAAACTGTCAAAACATTTAGATAGGAAGTTACCAGCCATCAGTGAATCTTAATGTATCTATTGTTAGTAACACAGCAGCAGCCTGGCCCTCTGTACACAAAGTTGCTTTATTAGGGCCTTATTTTCATTGTTTAGTCTCTCAGGAGGCCTGGGACCTTCCTGTGAAGTGCTACATGGAAGTAAAAGCTCCTGGGCAGAAAGGTTCTTCGATTTCTACCACACCCCCTGGGCAGTGGTCAAGGAAAGGAAAAAAACCACAGGAAACCCCTGAATTCTTTAAGACTGAAGAAATAAAACCCCCCTAACTTCACCTTTGCCAGATCCTGAATATGCTCTGAGGCTTTTTCCAAGCACGAACAAAACATTTAAAATCGTAATTTAGGAGGGTATTTTATTATCAGTAAATAGCATGAGCTGTGTCTAAACCTTAAGCTATTTAAAACACATTAGAGACATCTGAATTTCTCTTACAGAGAAAAGAGAACTGCATTCATTGGTAAGAGAAAAGGCTCTATAAACACATAAATATATAAAAGCCTGTCTGGATGCTGGTGTGTGAGCTAAAATAGATGCAGTACTTACATCCCTCATGTTGTGGTGGGTCACGGTGCGGTCCACGCTGCGGGCAGGCAGGTTGGCAGTGGCTTTGAGGATGGCATCCTTGTCAGGAGCCTTCTGCTCCTGCTTCCTCTGCAGGGAAAGGAACAGCAGCAGGTTCCATAACCCATTAGGCACAGAACTGAGAACACAGCAGAGAGTTTCATACTCCTCCCCAAGACATCGAGCAGTGCTCTGTCACTTGGAATGCCATGGATTAACAGTTCCAGCACCATCCTGCAATTGCAGAGCTAAACTGGGCCTGCTGGGCTGCCCCACTTCCAGTCCTTACACCTAAACATGCAGGGAAATTCCAGCATCAAGAGGGACAGTGATGTATCCCAGAGAACTTGGAGGCCTCTGAGTTTATGTGATACATCAACTGCAGTACCACTGGTGCATAAACACCATCCTGACCCTCAGGAACAACTCCAACAAAACAAAATAACACAGTAAGGGGCAATGTTTCAGCTCTAGAGGCTGGCTAGAGGGTGACAAGCCACACAGAGCTAAAGGCAGATGACAATCTGGAAGCAAGCCAACATATTTCTTTGGGTTTTCAAACAAACTAAGGCACTTGCTGAACTGTATTTTAGTTATTAGACATTTGTTCAAAGGTCAAATCTATATCACTTCCACAGAGTGCATCTGTGTGTCTTATTTTAAGGCAGATGTTCTCAGAATGACAGTTCGAAACGCAAAATCAGCTTCCTCTAAGTTTGGAAGAAATAGGAAGTAATTCCTCTAGAATTTAACTGGCAGCATCTGCCTCTCCAAGGAGAGCACATCACAGTAACCCTTCCACACAACAACGATAAAGCAGTTAATCCAAAGTGTTTCGGACTCACCTTCTCCTCTGCAACCACATCTGCCATCTTGGGGAGCAGCGTCGGCGCGCGCTTCTTGATCAGCAGCAGCACATCTGCGAGAGAAGGACACTGCCACAGGTTAGAGTCTGTGAGAGCAGCTCCTGGGAGATACCCCACGCATTCCACTGCCCCTGGAGATGAATTTGGTGTTAGTTCCACTGCTGCATTGATTTAGTTTCCTATGTCAAAGCAGAGGGTAAATCTTAAAAACGTTTGGAATCTGCCAGGTGAAACTCGAGCTCCTGCCTCCAGACTGACAGGATTCAAACACGCACAGTCTCACCTCTGTCCTGGATGTTTTCCTCCAACACTGTTTTTGTGTCCGTCAGCACCTTCTCAGAAGTAGCATGGATCAGCTTATGATGTGTCACGGTTTTGGGATCCTCCAAGCTCCCAGGAACACACTGCAGGAGACAATAAACACCGGAGATCAGAAGACAGAAATGAGGCTTCTCACGAATCGCTCGGCACTCAGGATTCTCCACACACAAACCGTGCACCATCTCCTGGCTTCTCAAGAGCTTAAGCCAGAGCTCAGAGCCCATAAAGCATTTTATTAACGAAAATGAGGTTTGATTTGTGCCTGTGTGAGTGGATTTGTGCTTTCTCAGGACATCTCTCTCACATGAAATTCTGGGAGCATTGGAGATTTGGAGCAAAGCAAGGATGCTCCAGGACCCACTGCCACTTTAATTCTGCAGCAGATCACTGAGGTCCCTCACACTCAGAGAGCAGCAACTGGTATCACAAAGTAAAAATGCAAATCTACCAAGAGCAGCAGTGTTTTGCAGGAGGGCAGGCTGTAATGATGCAGCATGTTCTCACTTGGAGTGCCCGAACAGGACAGACTCTCTGCTTCACCTAATAATTATTTACTCTCAGAGTAAACAAGCCACTGCCAGCAGTGATTTTGGTTTACCTGCCCTTAAACTGGGCAGTTTCTGCACCTTGTTTCAAGCTGAAATCAAGAGATTTGGCTGCTGGAGCCCTAACCTGGGTTCCTGCTGAAAGGGCTGAACAAAAGTTCCACTCACAGCTCTTCTTCCCAACCATAAATAATCAGAATACAATGGATTTATTTTTTTTTTTGGTGCTCATTCTCCTACTGCAATTCTAAATTGCATGTCAATTAATTCACCAGGAAATCAGTTCAAATCCTAAAAAAAGAGTGCTCACACAGGCCTTGAGCTGCCTCCTCCTCACACCAGAGTGGCTCCAGATGCACAGTGAGAGATTTCAGGAACATTTTTACATCAGTGCATCTAGAGGCTTCCAATTTGTTTGAGTGCAAAAAGAAAGCAAAGTGCTTGCAATTCCAGAAAGGCAAAATTAGAAATAACAACCTCCCAAACCCCTGAAATTGCTGCTGCTGTTCTCACCACAAAACAGGACACTTAATACTGACCTCGCCTGCTCTGCTCGCAGCAAACAGCTTTTAATGACACTTCTAAATGTTCCTACCAAGCCACTTCCACCACATCTGCAGAAGAGACAGTTCACCTTTTGTGCAACAGAGCCATTCCCAGAAATCCCACTGAAATCCCAGATTTTGGTGGAGCATTTAGTCCTGTTCATCACCAGCCTCCTGCAAAGGAGCCTTTGTAGTCCATCATCACCTTTCCTGCTGACTGCAGGTGATGGAAAACTCAGCTCCTTGCTCTTCTCCCAAACAAAACACAGATTCCAGGCCCTCACCCGAACCCGTGTTTGGTTCCGATGCCTCACTAAGACTGAGCTGAGAACGTCTGAGTCCTGCTTTGTCTAACGGGAGCTTCTTAGGGATCCTTCAGCTCCTGAGGTGCTGAACCAAGGCCAAGGAGCACATTAACAGCTGGGAGCACCTCCCGGAATGGATCTGACAAGGTGCCCAAAATGCCTGGGTACATCGGCGGAACATCTCTGCAAAGAAGCTCAGAACATTCCTGTTACAGATCCGCAGAGCAAGAGAAGCTGAGAAGGGCAGCTCAGAGATGTGTTTGGGGTGGGACACACAGACCTATTGCCCATTTCTTCCCCAGTATATGCAAAGGGGTGTGTGGGGACAATCACATGATAAATGTGGGCAATAATTAATCATAAAACTAATCAGGTACAAGTTTGAGCAAAAAAATTTAGAAGTTCTGTGGACACCAATTCTTATTTCCTAGTTTTCCAACCACTTTTAGTAACAACTGCAGAGAATAATAGGGCAGATATGGGCACTACATACACTAAGAGGCTGCTGAGTGAAACACTTGGCTTATCTTCACATTTTAACATTCTGGAAATAGAAAAAACACCTGACCAGCAGTGCCTTTACTCATTCTCACCTTTTCTTTTTAATTCTGGAGTTCCCAGCAGGCTGCTCTGCCAGGCAGGTGACAAAGATCTGCCACAGGTGCCCCAGCAACTGCTGAAATCCTAAGCCCTGGTGATGCCAAACACCTCTTGCAAAGCTTGGAATCCTGGTAAACCACAAGGCTTTGTTTGTTTTAAATACAAAAAAACTTTTCTTTGATTGCTTTTAATAACAGAAACATTTGAAAATTGCCCTGACACTCCCTCCTACTAAACTTGGGTGGCTTAAACCATCTGTTTAAAAAAAATGTTACAGGTAAAGGGGAAAACCAGTGGGAGGAGTTTATTTCTCTAACTAACAAAAGACCCCAAAACATCAAATTTAGGGGAAACAAAGACATCAAGAGTGGCACTTCAGAGACCAGCCAGCACTTGAAGGTTATGGAGGGAAAAGTGGTCACTATCCCAGTTCCAACCTGTCACAAAGATCTCCCTCTGCTTCCTGAAAGAATGGTTTCAGAGACATTCAGGAACGCAATCATCAATCTCTTGGAAGAGGTGGCTGCAGAAATTATCTCAAGCTGTTACCAAGATTCACTTCATGGGCACAAGCCATGATTTTTCCAGGGCTATTTTTCCCCTCCATAAAACCATCTATTATCCATCATGGTTATGGAAATCCAACCCAGGATGGATTTTTGCACAAAGCAGCAGAGACAGAAATCAAATATCACCCTGAGTTATCAAATTGTCTCTAATCCTGCTCTCTGTCCACGTGAAGCCAGCCACCTCGTCCTGTCACTCCATCCCTTGTAAATTATCTCTCTCCCTGTTTCCGTCAGCTCCCTTCAGGTACTGGAGGGGTTCCTGGACACCTTTATTTCACCACTCTTCAAATGGGAGTTATAAGCGGTTATGAATTGCAGGGATCTTCTCCTATTGCACAGGTTTTATACAAGAAAAAGTCTTTGCAAGACTTTAAAGGCAAAACCCCCTGCCATTAAATGTGATTTGGTGAATTGTGCTCCCAAAGGGAGGAGCTGAGGCTCCAGCTTTTGCCAGCTCCGGAGCCCCACGTCCCTCAGGAAGAAATGCAGCAGCTCAGGAGTGCAGCTGCCAGGCCAGGCTGTGCTGGCCCCAGACTCCTGGCCACGGGTCACCCACCACACGCTGCTGCTGTCAGTCAGGACAGCAAAACCCGGCCGTGGCAGAGCTCCCAAATCCAGCCCCGAGCCTCTGAAACCACCGGGTCTGAGGCTGACACACCGGGGAGCTGACACACTGTGCTCCCCTGCTCTGCTTCCACAGCCTGTGCCTCTGCTTGGGGCACGTTCTCCCTCCCCCAGAAGGAGAAGTGATTGACCCTTTGGCCAATTCCGTCAGGATCTTATTGCTTAGAGCACGGGGAGAGCATCAGGAGAGCTTTGATCTCCCCCAAAAAACACCTCAGTGCTTGCAGTGCCAGCACAGGGTGAGGCTGCACAGAGATTTAACAAAACAGGTGATTTCCCTCCACGGTCCCTACCTTCCTTCTTTGTTCAG
Organism: Callaeas wilsoni; assembly: GCA_013398955.1. NCBI lineage: Eukaryota > Metazoa > Chordata > Aves > Passeriformes > Callaeidae > Callaeas > Callaeas wilsoni. Next base: position 729 of record VWPU01025275.1, on the reverse strand, counting down.
ACTCAGAAACAAACCACAGAATCCAACTCACACCCACCAGCTCACACAGCACGGGCAGGAGCTGGTGATCTCTGACACTGCTGCCAAACACAGGCCGAGCCCGGCAACCAAACGTTACAAAGGGATGTCCGCCCAAATCCTCCTTTCCCGACACAAAAACTTTTCAAAAGGGCGTTTTCTTTCCGTATGGAACAGTTTCACGAAATTCGGGACGGGGGGGAGGCAGACACAGCAAACCAGCACACAAAGCCACCTGTTTACCCGAGCTTTTTTATTTTTCCCCTCTCTTTTTAAAGGCATTTGCAGGGCGTTGGAAAAATCAGTTTTCCTCACCGGACAGCTTTTCTTTCCCCCGGACTGTTAATTGCAGCCCTTCCCCCTGACCGCGACTTCCAGCCCGAGCCCCGTCGAGCTCTGGGCGCTCTCGGTGGCTCGTCCCGGCCCCGACCCCCCGGTCCCCGCTCCTTACGTGCTTCAGGCACCGCTCCTTCAGCTTCTCCACCGTGGTGTCCTCGGGCACCTCCTCCAGCCACTCGGCGCCCTCCATGGTGCACACATGGAGCCTCAGCACCTTCCCCGCGAAGATCTTCTCCTCCTGCACGAACATCGCCCCCGGTCCCGCTCCCGCCGCTCCGCCCCCGCCGCCGCCTCACCAGGCCCCGGGCAGCGCCGCGCGCTCCCGCCCGCCCATGAAGGTGACCCCGCCCGGCCCCGGGGAGCGGCGGCCCG